>CM051237.1:212307295-212556432 GCA_027917425.1 Gastrophryne carolinensis | reverse complement strand
CCATATTCACCTCTCTCACTCTAATTCGTTCCATATTCACCTCTCTTCATTCTCTCACTCTAATTCTTTCCATATTCACCTCTCTCACTCTCAGTTCTTTCCATATTCACCTCTCTCACTCTAATTCTTGCCATATTCACCTCTCTCACTCTAATTCTTTCCATATTCACCTCTCTCACTCTAATTCTTTCCATATTCACCTCTCTCACGTCTCAATTCTTTCCAGTATTCACCTCTCTCACTCTCATTCTTTCCATATTCACCTCTCTCACTCTCATTCTTCCATATTCACCTCTCTCACTCTAATTCTTTCCATATTCACCTCTCTCACTCTAATTCTTCCATATTCACCTCTCACTCTCTTCTTCCATATGCACCTCTCTCACTCTAATTCTTTCCATATTCACCTCTCTCACTCTCATTCTTTCCATATTCACCTCTCTCACTCTAATTCTTTCCATATTCACCTCTCTCACTCTCATTCTTTCCATATTCACCTCTCTCACTCTCATTCTTTCCATATTCACCTCTCTCACTCTCATTCTTTCCATAGTCACCTCTCTCACTCTAATTCTTTCCATATTCACCTCTCTCACTCTAATTCTTGTCCATATTCATCCTTCTCCCCTTCTTCCCATATTCACCTCTCTCACTCTCATTCTTTCCATATTCACCTCTCTCACTCTATTCTTTCCATATTCACCTCTCTCACTCTAATTCTTTCCATATTCACCTCTCTCACTCTCATTCTTTCCATATTCACCTCTCTCACTCTCATTCTTCCATATTCACCTCTCTCACTCTCATTCTTTCCATATTCACCTCTCTCACTCTAATTCTTTCCATATTCACCTCTCTCACTCTAATTCTTCATATTCATCCTTCTCCCCTTCTTCCATATTCACCTCTCTCACTCTCATTCTTTCCATATTCACCTCTCTCACTCTAATTCTGTCCATATTCACCTCTCTCACTCTAATTCTTTCCATATTCACCTCTCTCACTCTCATTCTTCCATATTCACCTCTCTCACTCTAATTCTTTCCATATTCACCTCTCTCACTCTAATTCTTTCCATATTCATCCTTCTCCCTCTTCTTCCCATATTCACCTCTCTCACTCTCATTCTTTGCCATATTCACCTCTCTCACTCTCATTCTTTCCATATTCACCTCTCTCACTCTCATTCTTCCCATATTCACCTCTCTCAGCTCTAATTCTTTCCATATTCACCTCTCTCACTCTCATTCTTTCCATATTCACCTCTCTCACTCTAATGCTTTCCATATTCACCTCTCTCACTCTATTCTTTCCATATTCATCCTTCTCCCCTTCTTTCCATATTCACCTCTCTCACTCTAATTCTTTCCATATTCACCTCTCTCACTCTCATTCTTCCCATATTCACCTCTCTCACTCTAATTCTCTCCATATTCACCTCTCTCACTCTCATTCTTTCCATATTCATCTTCTCCCCTGCTTTCCATATTCACCTCTCGCACTCTCATTCTTTCCATATTCACCTCTCTCACTCTATATTCTCTCCATATTCACCTCTCTCACTCTCATTCTTTCCATATTCACCTCTCTCACTCTCATTCTTTCCATATTCACCTCTCTCACTCTAATTCTTTCCAGTATTCACCTTCTCTCACTCTAATTCTTTCCATATTCACCTCTCTCACTCTAATTCTTTCCATATTCACCGCTCTCACTCTAATTCTTTCCATATTCACCTCTCTCACTCTAATTCTTCCATATTCACCCCTTTCACTCTAATTCTTTCCATATTCACCTCTCTCACTCTAATTCTTTCCATATTCCCCTCTCTCACTCTCATTCTTTCCATATTCACCTCGCTCACTCTCATTCTTTCCATATTCACCTCTCTCACTCTCATTCTTTCCATAGTTCACCTCTCTCACTCTCATTCTTTCCATATTCACCTCTCTCACTCTAATTCTTTCCATATTCACCTCTCTCACTCTAATTCTTTCCATATTCACCTCTCTCACTCTAATTCTTTCCATATTCACCTCTCTCACTCTAATTCTTTCCATATTCACCTCTCTCACTCTAATTCTTTCCATATTCACCTCTCTCACTCTAATTCTTTCCATATTCACCTCTCTCACTCTCATTCTTTCCATATTCACCTCTCTCACTCTCATTCTTTCCATATTCACCTCTCTCACTCTAATTCTTTCCATATTCACCTCTCTCACTCTAATTCTTTCCATATTCACCTCTCTCACTCTAATTCTTTCCATACTCACCTCTCTCACTCTCAGTTCTGTTCCATATTCATCCTTCTCCCCGTCTTCCATATTCACCTCTCTCACTCTCCCACCCCTACATATATACACACACACCCCCCCCCCCCGCTTCTTCTTCCCCTCTCTCTCACCCCCCGCCATATCTAACACACACACACAACACCCCAACCCACCAAAACACCAACCACCCCAACCTACCCACACACACACACAACACACCCAACCCACCCCCACACACACACAACACCCCAACCCACCCCCACACACACACAACACCCCAACCCACCCCCACACACACACAACACCCCCTACCCTCCACACACACTCACACCCCCAACCCACCCACACACACACACAACCCCCAACCCACCCCCACACACACACAACACCCCCAACCTCCCCCACCACCCCCCACCCCACACTCACACAACACCCCCAACCACCCCCACACACACACAACACCCCAACCCACCCCCACACACACACAACACCCCAACCCACCCCCACACACTCACAACACCCCCATCCACCCACACACACACACTACACCCCCAACCCACCCACACACACACACAACACCCCCAACCCACCCACTCACACACACAACACCCCCAACCCACCCTCACTCACTACTCAATCCCCAATCCCTCCACACACTCTCACCCCAACCCACCCACCTCACACACTCCACAACCCACCCACACTCCCCTACTCCACCCACCTCACACACTCAACACCACCATCCCACCCACACACTCTACTCCCCATCCTCCCACTCACTCACACACCAACCCACCCCACCTCACTCACATCACATCACCACTCCTCCCCACCCACCCACTCACTCTCATCACCACCTTCCTCCCCAACTCACTCTCTATCCCCACCTCCACTCTATCACTCTTAACCACATTCCCTCCACTCTACACTCTCCACATCTCTTCATCATCCACATTCCCACCATCTCTAACTCTCTTATCCACATTCGCTCCAACTCTATCTCTCTTATCCCATTCCTCCATCACTATCTCTCTTATCACATTCCTCCACTCTATCTCTCTATCCACATTCCCATCCTTTCTCCATCATCCACATTCCCTCCACTCTATCTCTCTATCCACATTCCCTCCAACTCTATCTCTCTTATCCACATTCCCTCCATCTCTATCACTCTTATCCACCATTCCTCCAACTCTAACTCACTTATCCACATATCCTCCATCTCTATCTCTCTTATCCACATACCCTCCATCTCTATCTCTCTTATCCACATCCTCCATCTCTATCTCTCTTATCCACATTTCCTCCTTTTCTCCTTCATCCACATTCCCTCCAACTCTATCTCTCTTATCCACATTCCCTCCATCTCTATCTCTCTTATCCACATTCCCTCCATCTCTATCTCTCTTATCCACATTCCCTCCAACTCTATCTCTCTTATCCACATTCCCTCCATCTCTATCTCTCTTATCCACATTCCCTCCATCTCTATCTCTCTTATCCACATTTCCTCCTTTTCTCCTTCATCCACATTCCCTCCAACTCTATCTCTCTTATCCACATTCCCTCCAACTCTATCTCTCTTATCACATTCCCTCCAACTCTATCTCTCTTATCCACATTCCTCCATCTCTATCTCTCTTATCCACATTCCCTCCATCTCTATCTCTCTTATCCACATTCCCTCCAACTCTATCTCTCTTATCCACATTCCCTCCAACTCTATCTCTCTTATCCACATTCCCTCCATCTCTATCTCTCTTATCCACATTTCCTCCTTTTCTCCTTCATCCACATTCCCTCCAACTCTATCTCTCTTATCCACATTCCCTCCAACTCTATCTCTCTTATCCACATTCCCTCCATCTCTATCTCTCTTATCCACATTCCCTCCATCTCTATCTCTCTTATCCACATTCCTCCATCTCTATCTCTCTTATCCACATTCCCTCCAACTCTATCTCTCTTATCCACATTCCCTCCATCTCTATCTCTCTTATCCACATTCCCTCCAACTCTATCTCTCTTATCCACATTCCTCCATCTCTATCTCTCTTATCCACATTCCCTCCATCTCTATCTCTCTTATCCACATTCCTCCAACTCTATCTCTCTTATCCACATTCCCTCCATCTCTATCTCTCTTATCCACATTCCCTCCATCTCTATCTCTCTTATCCACATTCCCTCTCCATCTCTATCTCTCTTATCCACATTCCCTCCATCTCTATCTCTCTTATCCACATTCCCTCCAACTCTATCTCTCTTATCCACATTCCTTCAACTCTATCTCTCTTATCCACATTCCCTCCATCTCTATCTCTCTTATCCACATTCCCTCCAACTCTATCTCTCTTATCCACATTCCCTCCATCTCTATCTCTCTTATCCACATTCCCTCCAACTCTATCTCTCTTATCCACATTCCCTCCAACTCTATCTCTCTTATCCACATTCCCTCCAACTCTATCTCTCTTATCCACATTCCCTCCAACTCTATCTCTCTTATCCACATTCCCTCCATCTCTATCTCTCTTATCCACATTCCCTCCAACTCTATCTCTCTTATCCACATTCCCTTCAACTCTATCTCTCTTATCCACATTCCCTCCATCTCTATCTCTCTTATCCACATTCCCTCCAACTCTATCTCTCTTATCCACATTCCCTCCATCTCTATCTCTCTTATCCACATTCCCTCCAACTCTATCTCTCTTATCCACATTCCTCCAACTCTATCTCTCTTATCCACATTCCCTTCAACTCTATCTCTCTTATCCACATTCCTCCATCTCTCTTATCCACATTCCTCCATCTCTATCTCTCTTATCCACATTCCCTCCAACTCTATCTCTCTTATCCACATTCCCTTCAACTCTATCTCTCTTATCCACATTCCCTCCATCTCTATCTCTCTTATCCACATTCCCTCCAACTCTATCTCTCTTATCCACATTCCCTCCATCTCTATCTCTCTTATCCACATTCCCTCCAACTCTATCTCTCTTATCCACATTCCCTCCAACTCTATCTCTCTTATCCACATTCCTTCAACTCTATCTCTCTTATCCACATTCCTCCATCTCTCTTATCCACATTCCTCCATCTCTATCTCTCTTATCCACATTCCCTCCAACTCTATCTCTCTTATCCACATTCCCTCCAACTCTATCTCTCTTATCCACATTCCCTTCAACTCTATCTCTCTTATCCACATTCCCTCCATCTCTCTTATCCACATTCCCTCCATCTCTATCTCTCTTATCCACATTCCCTCCATCTCTATCTCTCTTATCCACATTCCCTCCAACTCTATCTCTCTTATCCACATTCCCTCCATCTCTATCTCTCTTATCCACATTCCCTCCAACTCTATCTCTCTTATCCACATTCCCTCCATCTCTCTTATCCACATTCCCTCCATCTCTATCTCTCTTATCCACATTCCCTCCATCTCTATCTCTCTTATCCACATTCCCTCCAACTCTATCTCTCTTATCCACATTCCCTCCATCTCTCTTATCCACATTCCCTCCATCTCTATCTCTCTTATCCACATTCCCTCCAACTCTATCTCTCTTATCCACATTCCCTCCATCTCTATCTCTCTTATCCACATTCCCTCCAACTCTATCTCTCTTATCCACATTCCCTCCAACTCTATCTCTCTTATCCACATTCCCTCCAACTCTATCTCTCTTATCCACATTCCCTCCATCTCTATCTCTCTTATCCACATTCCCTCCATCTCTATCTCTCTTATCCACATTCCCTCCATCTCTATCTCTCTTATCCACATTCCCTCCAACTCTATCTCTCTTATCCACATTCCCTCCATCTCTATCTCTCTTATCCACATTCCCTCCATCTCTATCTCTCTTATCCACATTCCCTCCAACTCTATCTCTCTTATCCACATTCCCTCCATCTCTATCTCTCTTATCCACATTCCCTCCAACTCTATCTCTCTTATCCACATTTCCTCCATCTCTATCTCTCTTATCCACATTCCCTCCAACTCTATCTTATCCACATTCCCTCCAACTCTATCTCTCTTATCCACATTCCCTCCAACTCTATCTCTCTTATCCACATTCCCTCCAACTCTATCTCTCTTATCCACATTCCTCCAACTCTATCTCTCTTATCCACATTCCCTCCATCTCTATCTCTCTTATCCACATTCCCTCCAACTCTCTCTCTCTTATCCACATTCCCTCCATCTCTATCTCTCTTATCCACATTCCCTCCAACTCTATCTCTCTTATCCACATTCCCTTCAACTCTATCTCTCTTATCCACATTCCCTCCATCTCTATCTCTCTTATTCACATTCCCTCCATCTCTATCTCTCTTATTCACATTCCCTCCATCTCTATCTCTCTTATTCACATTCCCTCCATCTCTATCTCTCTTATCCACATTCCCTCTATCTCTATCTCTCTTATCCACATTCCCTCCAACTCTATCTCTCTTATCCACATTCCCTTCAACTCTATCTCTCTTATCCACATTCCCTCCATCTCTATCTCTCTTATCCACATTCCCTCCAACTCTATCTCTCTTATCCACATTCCCTTCAACTCTATCTCTCTTATCCACATTCCCTCCATCTCTATCTCTCTTATCCACATTCCCTCCAACTCTATCTCTCTTATCCACATTCCCTCCAACTCTATCTCTCTTATCCACATTCCCTTCAACTCTATCTCTCTTATCCACATTCCCTCCAACTCTATCTCTCTTATCCACATTCCTCCATCTCTATCTCTCTTATCCACATTCCCTCCAACTCTATCTCTCTTATCCACATTCCCTCCTTTTCTCCTTCATCCACATTCCCTCCATCTCTATCTCTCTTATCCACATTCCCTCCAACTCTATCTCTCTTATCCACATTCCCTCCAACTCTATCTCTCTTATCCACATTCCCTCCAACTCTATCTCTCTTATCCACATTCCCTCCATCTCTATCTCTCTTATCCACATTCCCTCCATCTCTATCTCTCTTATCCACATTCCCTCCAACTCTATCTCTCTTATCCACATTCCCTCCATCTCTCTTATCCACATTCCCTCCAACTCTATCTCTCTTATCCACATTCCCTCCAACTCTATCTCTCTTATCCACATTCCCTCCAACTCTATCTCTCTTATCCACATTCCCTCCATCTCTATCTCTCTTATCCACATTCCCTCCAACTCTATCTCTCTTATCCACATTCCCTCCATCTCTATCTCTCTTATCCACATTCCCTCCAACTCTGTCTCTCTTATCCACATTCCCTCCAACTCTATCTCTCTTATCCACATTCCCTCCATCTCTATCTCTCTTATCCACATTCCCTCCAACTCTATCTCTCTTATCCACATTCCCTCCATCTCTATCTCTCTTATCCACATTCCCTCCAACTCTGTCTCTCTTATCCACATTCCCTCCAACTCTATCTCTCTTATCCACATTCCCTCCATCTCTATCTCTCTTATCCACATTCCCTCCAACTCTATCTCTCTTATCCACATTCCCTCCAACTCTATCTCTCTTATCCACATTCCCTCCAACTCTATCTCTCTTATCCACATTCCCTCCATCTCTATCTCTCTTATCCACATTCCCTCCATCTCTATCTCTCTTATCCACATTCCCTCCATCTCTATCTCTCTTGTCCACATTCCCTCCAACTCTATCTCTCTTATCCACATTCCCTCCAACTCTATCCCTTTATCCACATTCCCTCCAACTCTATCTCTCTTATCCACATTCCCTCCAACTCTATCTCTCTTATCCACATTCCCTCCAACTCTATCTCTCTTATCCACATTCCCTCCATCTCTATCTCTCTTATCCACATTCCCTCCATCTCTATCTCTCTTATCCACATTCCCTCCAACTCTATCTCTCTTATCCACATTCCCTCCAACTCTATCTCTCTTATCCACATTCCCTCCAACTCTATCTCTCTTATCCACATTCCCTCCAACTCTATCTCTCTTATCCACATTCCCTCCAACTCTATCTCTCTTATCCACATTTCCTCCATCTCTATCTCTCTTATCCACATTCCCTCCAACTCTATCTCTCTTATCCACATTCCCTCCAACTCTATCTCTCTTATCCACATTCCCTCCAACTCTATCTCTCTTATCCACATTCCCTCCAACTCTATCTCTCTTATCCACATTCCCTCCAACTCTATCTCTCTTATCCACATTCCCTCCAACTCTATCTCTCTTATCCACATTTCCTCCATCTCTATCTCTCTTATCCACATTTCCTCCTTTTCTCCTTCATCCACATTCCCTCCAACTCTATCTCTCTTATCCACATTCCCTCCAACTCTATCTCTCTTATCCACATTCCCTCCAACTCTATCTCTCTTATCCACATTCCCTCCATCTCTATCTCTCTTATCCACATTTCCTCCTTTTCTCCTTCATCCACATTCCCTCCAACTCTATCTCTCTTATCCACATTCCCTCCATCTCTATCTCTCTTATCCACATTCCCTCCAACTCTATCTCTCTTATCCACATTCCCTCCAACTCTATCTCTCTTATCCACATTCCCTCCAACTCTATCTCTCTTATCCACATTCCCTCCAACTCTATCTCTCTTATCCACATTCCCTCCATCTCTATCTCTCTTATCCACATTCCCTCCATCTCTATCTCTCTTATCCACATTCCCTCCATCTCTATCTCTCTTATCCACATTTCCTCCATCTCTATCTCTCTTATCCACATTCCCTCCATCTCTATCTCTCTTATCCACATTCCCTCCAACTCTATCTCTCTTATCCACATTCCCTCCAACTCTATCTCTCTTATCCACATTCCCTCCAACTCTATCTCTCTTATCCACATTCCCTCCATCTCTATCTCTCTTATCCACATTTCCTCCTTTTCTCCTTCATCCACATTCCCTCCAACTCTATCTCTCTTATCCACATTCCCTCCATCTCTATCTCTCTTATCCACATTCCCTCCAACTCTATCTCTCTTATCCACATTCCCTCCAACTCTATCTCTCTTATCCACATTCCCTCCAACTCTATCTCTCTTATCCACATTCCCTCCATCTCTATCTCTCTTATCCACATTCCCTCCAACTCTATCTCTCTTATCCACATTCCCTCCAACTCTATCTCTCTTATCCACATTTCCTCCTTTTCTCCTTCATCCACATTCCCTCCAACTCTATCTCTCTTATCCACATTCCCTCCAACTCTATCTCTCTTATCCACATTCCCTCCAACTCTATCTCTCTTATCCACATTCCCTCCTTTTCTCCTTCATCCACATTCCCTCCAACTCTATCTCTCTTATCCACATTCCCTCCATCTCTATCTCTCTTATCCACATTTCCTCCATCTCTATCTCTCTTATCCACATTTCCTCCTTTTCTCCTTCATCCACATTCCCTCCAACTCTATCTCTCTTATCCACATTTCCTCCATCTCTATCTCTCTTATCCACATTTCCTCCATCTCTATCTCTCTTATCCACATTCCCTCCATCTCTATCTCTCTTATCCACATTCCCTCCATCTCTATCTCTCTTATCCACATTCCCTCCATCTCTATCTCTCTTATCCACATTCCCTCCATCTCTATCTCTCTTATCCACATTCCCTCCATCTCTATCTCTCTTATCCACATTCCCTCCATCTCTATCTCTCTTATCCACATTCCCTCCATCTCTATCTCTCTTATCCACATTCCCTCCAACTCTATCTCTCTTATCCACATTCCCTCGAACTCTATCTCTCTTATCCACATTTCCTCCTTTTCTCCTTCATCCACATTCCCTCCAACTCTATCTCTCTTATCCACATTCCCTCCAACTCTATCTCTCTTATCCACATTCCCTCCAACTCTATCTCTCTTATCCACATTCCCTCCAACTCTATCTCTCTTATCCACATTCCCTCCAACTCTATCTCTCTTATCCACATTCCCTCCAACTCTATCTCTCTTATCCACATTCCCTCCATCTCTATCTCTCTTATCCACATTTCCTCCTTTTCTCCTTCATCCACATTCCCTCCAACTCTATCTCTCTTATCCACATTTCCTCCATCTCTATCTCTCTTATCCACATTCCCTCCATCTCTATCTCTCTTATCCACATTCCCTCCATCTCTATCTCTCTTATCCACATTCCCTCCAACTCTATCTCTCTTATCCACATTCCCTCCAACTCTATCTCTCTTATCCACATTCCCTCCAACTCTATCTCTCTTATCCACATTCCCTCCATCTCTATCTCTCTTATCCACATTCCCTCCATCTCTATCTCTCTTATCCACATTCCCTCCATCTCTATCTCTCTTATCCACATTCCCTCCAACTCTATCTCTCTTATCCACATTTCCTCCTTTTCTCCTTCATCCACATTCCCTCCAACTCTATCTCTCTTATCCACATTCCCTCCAACTCTGTCTCTCTTATCCACATTCCCTCCATCTCTATCTCTCTTATCCACATTCCCTCCAACTCTATCTCTCTTATCCACATTCCCTCCAACTCTATCTCTCTTATCCACATTCCCTCCTCTCTCTTTCGCGCATCTCTCTAAATATTCCACATTTCCCAATTCTCTCTCTTTTGTATTTCCTACTTTGCTCACATTTTCACATTCTCGCTTTCTCTCTCTCTGTGCCATAGAATTTAACAAGTGGATTTTTCTGTTGCCTTAAAGTGGACCAGGATTTTCACTAGGGTTCTCCCTGGCACATTCCGATTTGGGATGCCCCACTGTGTAAAACCCGCCCATACAATTCACCTTCTATTGTTTCCATGGCACATGTGTGGGCTCTTTTCCGAACAGTGCTTTATGTTGTGCATACCAATGTGCACCATTAAAGAGGAACTACGGTCAGAAATGATTGACGTTCTTTACTATGCAGCATCAGGGCTGCCCCACTGTCCAACCAGCTGCCCGTATACTCATCTGCCCCATGTGACTGCGAGCAGCCTTTCAGCATTGCCGATACTGGCCATGTAAGCTGATAGACTGCTCCGAGAGGCACTTAGTCAGCTGGCAATGAAGTCTTAGACTCCTACTACTGTAGACTCTTATATCATCAATGACAGTTTAATGATAATACATAGGCATTGAAATGGAGCTTACAATCTACCTGATTTGCCCATGAGTACATTTATGAGAGGGGCTGTGTTTGTGACACTGGGTGGTATTTAGACTCAAATATCATCAATAGCGGTTACATTATAATACATTATTCCTGAAATGAAGTGGATGTGAGGGGCTGTTCTTGTGAGCTTTGTGTGACTCAGTGGCATTTAAAGTGGACCAACACCCTTACAACTAACTAACTTGTATGCATCCCTCCCCAGGGCAATTCAGATGCTGCTGTAGTAAATTTTAAAAACAAAATGCCGGCTCATGCATCTGCAGGCCACCTGCAAACAGGAGGTGCTGCTGGGTTTCCTGTTACAGTGCATTGTCCGGTTTAAATTCTGACGGTTCATTGTTATGGGAGTTTATTTTTGTAAATGTGAATTTTTGAAAAATGACAAATTTGATTGACTCCAAAAATACTTAGATCTTGGCACTGACAGGTGTGCTATTAACCATGTCTGCATGCAAGTGATTCAGCCATAATAACAATACATTAAAATTGCTTTGGCACTATAATCAGGTGTCAGCCTGGCACACCTTTTGCAACAACTATAACAAGTAACCAATATTATAACATCATACTTACTAAATGAAACCTGACAATGTGCCTAGAATCAACTCTGACCTACATAAGTTACTCACTGATATACAACATGCACAATGGCAGAGCGGAGCTTTAAACAGAGGTTCACACCTCACAGCCGTACACTGTAATCCTTTGTGCATCTGACTGAATTTCTTCTTCCTCTGCCTTCAGCACCTCCCCCCTGATCTGGACCACCAATTCAATTCTGAGATTTGCGTTAAGTCCCCCTTTTTTAGGTAAAACTTTTTTTTAAAGTGAGAACCTTGTCATATGTAGCCCTACACAATGGAAATACTTTTGAGTGTGCCTGGACAATAACTTTAAGGATGAAGATGAGAAACATAAATTAGTGTGTGTCTATGGAGAATATAAATGTATGTCGGCATAAACTATCATTCAGGTGGAACAAATCTATGGAGTGCCAGGCCTGTAGTGTTTTAGACTCCCCAGGGTTTTGTTCCGCTTTATAAGATAGAAATGACAGGAGGGTGAGGCAAGTAAAATAATTATATATTACACATTTACACTCTAAAAGGGGTAGCAAGCTACATGCCCGGCATGACAGTGGGAGTGTAGGTAATGGGGCAAGGGTATACCTAAGCCGCCCACCTACATGTTGGGCAGGTAGGTTGCCACTCCCCCATCCTTTGAACTGGTATAGGGTTCCCTTGGGCCCCTTACCAGTTCACAAGTAATAAAACAAGATAAACCACAAGATTAAAGTGGACCAAAACCGAGCGTGATCAATCTATAAGATTCCCGGGTCAATTCCCTCCCCCCCAGGGCATCCAAAATTGGGATGCCCCACTGTGTGAAACCCCTCAGGTCGTCCTGTTCACTTACCTTGCTTCCCAGTCCAGTGGCACATGCGGCCGCATCCCGCTATCCCTTTAGCAGGGCCCTGCATTTGTGAATGGTTGGCACGGGCACGCTCCCTGTTAGCGACGCTGATTGGGCCGGGAAGAGGTGAATTAGACTGGGCGATCTGGGGGGTTTCACACAGCGGGGCACCCCCAATTGGTGTGCCCCCAGTAAAGGACCAAAACCCAGGCTAGTCAAAATCCTGGGTTTTGGTCCACTTTAAATGTAAATTACTTGTACCGTATCCACACCTTCCATCCTCCACCAGGCATCTCTTCTAATGCTGGCAGCAGCTAAACAGCCAGCCCAATGGTATCTGTACACATGTCTCACCCCCTCTGTCTTTCTTGGCATCACACCAAGGGTAATCACCAACTGAGACACCCCCCAAACAAAAATACAATTCTGTAAAATTGTTTTTGTATACATCCAGTTCAGGCGGTCCCAATATCTCACGATTGGGTGTTCGCCCCTAGGGGGCGCTTGACTGCATGATCAAAGATGTAGCTCCTCCCAGCCCCCTATAAAGGCAGGTGTACTGCTTTTAAACCATTCCCCAGTGGTTTAAAAGCAGTATTCAACAAAAGAGGGCAGGCCGGGAGGCCTAACCAACCATGTTACTTCACATAGCTTCAGTTTGTACTCTAAGTAAACAACTAGAAAAACCAGTGTCCTATGAACAAAAATTGTTGATCACCATAACAGGCATACAGAACATAATGAACACAAGGGCGGGGTGGGACGGCCTGAACTGGATGTATACAAAAACAATCCTACAGGTGAGTTTTACTGAATTTTATTTTTCCCTATATCCAGTCCAGGCCGTCCCAATATCTCACAATTGGGACATCCAAAAGCAGTGCCCATATGGGCGGGATCCCCAGTGCGGAACAGCATGTAGTTCATTTCACTACCGCCTGAAGCACCTTTCGGCCAAAAACAGCGTCAGCTGTGACCAAACTTGTTCCACCGATGCCTGGTGCTGAAAAGCCCAAGAGGCACCAATAGCTCTGGTAGAATGAGCTGTGATCCGAAAAGGGGGTTCCTTCCCCCTGGCAGAATATGCTTGTTTGAGTGGACTTGGCTTGTTTGAGTGGACTTGGCTGGTGGCAATCCTTTCCTAAAACCCTCTGTTAGGACAAAGAGCAAATCCGATTTCCTGAACTATTCAGTCAGGCAATACTTTATGGCTCTGACCACATCCAAAGCATGGAGTTCCTTGGAATTAGCCGGTGCTGGACACAAGGAAGGTAAGACAACTTCCTCATTAAGGTGAAAGGGAGAAACGACCTTAGGCAAAAAATAAGGTTTAAAGCGAAAAACCACCTTATCCCTATGCAGCTCAAAATAGGGAGGTTTCATACAAAGCGCGGCCAGCTCTGATGCGCGACGCACCGAGGTGATAACTACCAGAAAGACCACTTTGAGAGTCAACATAGACAATGCAGCATCGCTCAATGGCTCGAAAGGAAGACCCTGGAGAGCAGATAGTGCTAAATTCAAGTCCCACACCGGTAATGCTGACTTACGCGATGGCCGGACATGGTAACTCCATGGAAAAAAGTCTTCGTCAACCTAAGTCTAAGCCGTGTTGTAAAAACTCCAGAATCCTTGAAATAGCAAATTTTCGGCAAGGAAGGCTCTTGGCCTCGCACCAAGCAATATAGGCCCGCCAAACTCTGTAGTATATCATGGAAGAAGATTTCTTCCGTGCCTGAATCATAGTATGCACGACTGTGGCCGACAACCCCTTCTCCGTCTGGATTGAGGTTTCAATAGCCAAGCCGTCAAAGCCAGCGTTCGTAAATTGGGATACCGCAGCGACCCCTGTGTGAGAAGCCCCGGGTTGTTGGGCATGATATAGTGATCTATTGACATCTGGACAATGTCTGCAAACCAACTCCTTCTCGGCCAGCGAGGAGCCACCAGGATGGTTGGTACCCCTTCCTGGGCTATCTTGCGCAGCACTCTGCCCAGGAGCGGAAACGGAGGGAATGCATACAGAAATTTGAACTCCATCCAAGGAATCGCCAGAGCGTCTGTTGCAATGGCCAGAGGATCTCTGGAGAGGGAGACGAAACTTGGAAGCTTGTGATTGTGTCTGGACGCAAACAGATCCATGTCCGGCTGGCCCCAGTGGAGACACAGAGCCTGAAAGGTCTCGTTGCTGAGGGACCATTCCCCCAGGCGCAGGAAACTCCTGCTCAGGGAGTCTGCCTCCTGGTTCTCCACCCTGGGGATGTAGACCGCCGAGTTGCAGGGAACATTCTCCTCTGCCCAGGTCAGAATCTGTGTTACCTACTTGAGGGATCTTTTGCTCCGAGTCCCGCCCTGGTGGTTGATGTAGGGTACAGCAGTCTGATTGTCTGAGCGAACCTGAATCGCGAAGCCTCTTAAATGGGGAGTCAAGCGTAGAAGAACCAACCGGATTGCTCTCAGCTCCAAGAGATTTATGGGTTAACGGTTCTCTTGTGGACCCCACTGACCCTGGATCTTCTGGGTCTGCCAAATGCCTCCCCAGCCTGTCAGACTGGCATCCGTGGTAACTATCTCCCAATAGGGAGTCAGAAAGGACTTGCCCACCAGCAGATTCCGGAGTCCAACCACCACAAGAGGGACTGCCTGGCCAGGGGGGGCAGCGAAAAGCCTTGTTCCAGTGATTCCAGACGGTCAGCGGGTTCAATTGTAGAGGTCTCATGTGAAATTGGGCGAAGGGTACTGCCTCGAAGCATGACACCATTAGGCCCACCAATCTCATCCCCAGGCGTACCAACGGCCGCTGACAAGACAGCAAGGCCTGCACTTGCATCTGGAGACCTGAAACCTTCTGCTGTGGTAGAAAAAAACTTGACCTGAGCGGTGTCTATCGTCATTCCCAGGAAGGATCTCACTGTTGAGAGAGGGATGAACGACTTGGGGTAATTGATTACCCAAATGAAGGCTTCCAGGGTTGACAGCACCATCCGAGTATCGCTCTGGGCCTGCTGAAGGGACCGGGCCGAAATCAGCAAATCGTCCAGATAGGGTAACACACGATACCCTGACTCCTCAGAATAGCCATGATGCCTGCCAGCACCTTGGTGAACACACGGGGGGCTGAGGATATCCCGAATGGAAGCGCTACAAACTGGTAATGTTGATCCTCCAGTGCAAACCTCAGGAACTTCTGATGTCCCTGAAAAATCAGGATGTGCAGATAAGCGTTCCTGATGTCTATCGTGATCATGAAGTCGCCGGGCCGAAGTGATCTCACCGCCGACCGCAACGTTTCCATGTGGAAATGTCTGACTCTTACAAACCTGTTGAGATCCTTCAGGTTCAGGATCGGCCTTAACGTTCCGTCCTTCTTGGGAACCGAGAACAGATTGGAATAGAATCCCAGACCCTGTTCCTGCAGGGGTACAGGGCAAATCACACCTATCCGCAGGAGGTGTTGAACAGCCAATCTTAAATCTTGAGCCTTTAGCAGGTTTCGAGATATCCTTGAACTGAGAAATTTTGTGGGCGGCCTGGCTGCCAGCTCTATCTTGTAACCAGAGGACACTACCTCCTGAATCCACCGAGCCGAGACTTGACGCCTTCAGATCTGAGCAAACAGCAGAAGCCGTCCCCCCCCCCCATGCCTGAGAGGCCTTGGAAGGGGGTTTGGACTTAGCTCCCCATGAGGAGTTGGGTCGGCCGCGGGACCTACCTCTGCCCCAGGTATCCCAAGGTAGAACCTCTTCCTCCTCGAAAGGAACGATAGGAAGAGGGGTTCCGAAAGGACCGAGCTGGCTTCTGTCTCTGAGGGAGTCTCCCATCCCTGACCAGAAGGTCCAGGCACTCCCCAAACAGCCGGCTTCCCACAAAAGGCAGACTTGTGAGGGACTTCTTGGCAGCCGCATCAGCCGACCACTGTTTCAGCCAGAGCGAGCGGAGCAGAGCAACAGCAAGGCCGAAATCCTGGCACCAAGCCTGACCACATTATCCATTGCAGTAACAACAAAGCCAATGAAATCCAAGCAAGCCTTGAGTTCCTTATACTCCTCAGCCCGCTTGCGAGCCTGAGCTCTAGCCACCAGGTGTCTCACCTTTCTCCTGTTGGCTGATGAAACGATTGCCGAGGCACACGCAGGCCGAAAGATGGCACCAGCAAAGGTGAACGCATGGCAGACCAGCTGATCCATGCGCTTGTCTGCAGGGTCACGTAAGAAAGCATTGTCAGGCGACGGCATAACAGTAGTGTTGGACAAGCCTGACATGGGAGGATCCACCTCGGGAGGGTGATACCATAACTGAACCAACTCATTAGAGAAGGGGTACCGCTTATCCAGGCCCTTAGGGATCGACCGTAACTTGTTGGACCTTTCCCATTCCTTAAGGATCATGTTAGAAAAGGAAGACCCGTCTTTGCCTCTCAGGCTGAAATAAATCACCCCGCTTCCTCTTAGCCGCTCTGGGAGGGACAATGTGTAGGGTATCAAACACAGAGGAGAGCAAATTCTCCATATCATCCGGGAGACAAGAATCCTCGTCCGAGGAGGAACCAGAGATACTGTCACCGCCAGCGGAATATTCCACCGTTGAGCGTGAATCATCTGGCAACTCACCTTCCTCTGCAGAACCCAAGCAATCAAACAGATCGTCATCCGAGTAAACCGGCTCCAAATGCTGCTTCTTACTCAAGGCCTTTTTAGGGGCTGTCAAGATCTGCCTCTCGAGACTGGCCTGCCTATGCGCAAAATCAGTATGAGACACCTTGCTGGCTCCCCCTTCGCTAGGGGCTGAATGTAGCAGCGGAGGGTCCGGAGAGGCCGATGGTAATACAGGGCTAGGGTCAGGGGCGACCGCCCGCTCATGGTCCTAAATAATGCCTCTGGCGCAAGTGGTACAAGCAGTGCTGAATCCGCCCAGAGGATACCTTCTGCACAAGGGGCAGAGCCTGCCCTGCCCAAATGGGGCCACCAGCTCACTATCCCCTGATGCCTCCATTATGGTGATTAAGAATAGTAAATTTCAATAAGGCTACAAGACTCTACTGGCCTAAGCCTATAAGCGATCCCTATTATTAAAAAGGGGGACCGGGAGAAACCACAACCCTCAACCTTAGCCCACGATCTATACAAAAAAAAGAAAGAGAGCCCCTGGTCAGCTTTAGCGTAAATACAAAATGGCAGAAAGCAAAGCATCAAAAGAGGGACTCATGACACCGACAGGAGGGATCACCGCAGCGTCCGCAGCAAGAAGCCTGAGCCTTTTCCCCAGCAGCAGCAGATCAGCAGCAGCCGAGCAGCGCGTCTGGCCCAGCCGCCTTCTGGAAGGATCCTCGGGGGCCCCGCCCCCCTCTGCGGCGCATCACAAGAAGGACGCCGCCTCCTTCAGAGCTGCAATGGTGGCGGTGCCTGTAGCGAGGGCTGCCGCATGTACAAGCACGGCCATGCGCTCCCCCCTGTCTATCACACAACCAGCGCCGCACACAGCGATGCGGCAGAGCCCCGCGGGCCGCAACAGCCGAGAGGCATGCGTCCTGGGCACCCGACGGGGGAACGCAGGGAGGTGAGTTTGAGGCCGGAGACCGCTCCTCACTGCAGTCAGTGAGGAGCGCCAGTAAAATCACACCAAACAGCAGTGAATACACAGAAAAATAAAGCTTGTGGGCGGGGAGGGACACATACAAAAAATACAATTCTGTGATTACTCACCTGTAAAATTGGTATTATGAGTATACAGTACGTCCTGCTCCAGATATAGTACTTACTATCAGGTATTACTCCGCCAGATGGCACTGGACTGCAGAGACATCGAAAATAGGCTCCTCCCGGCCCCTCAAATACCCAGGGACCTCCCACAAATCCCCAGCATTGAAAAGCAGTTAACGAGAAGCCGGGAGAATTAAAACAACCCAAATTAGTAACTATAACAATGATAACAATCACCATACAGGGGATCCAAGATAATGCAAAACCAAGGGAGGGGTGGAGCAGGACGTACTGTATACTCATAATATCAATTCTACAGGTGAGTAATCACAGAATTGTATTATTCTTAGTATACAGTACGTCCTGCTCCAGATATAGTACTTACTATCGGGACATCCAATAGCAATGTCCATAAAGTAGGGTGGGATCCCCAAAGTTAACAGCAGACAGTTTAGACTACTGCCGCCTGCAAAACCTTTCGGCCAAAAGCAGCATCAGCTAAGCCCTAACATCAACCTTGTAAAACTTTGAAAAGGTATGAAAAAGAGCATCAGTCTTTCTGAAAGGTGCAGTAGCCACCAGAAAGTGCTTCAGACACCTAACCACATCCAAAGAATGCAAGACCCTCTCCTTAGCATTGCTAGGATTAGGGCACAATGAAGGAAGAACAATATCCTGATTCAACTGAAAGGCAGACACTACCTTAGGCAGAAAGTCTGTCTTGAAGCGAAACACCACCTTGTCTTGGTGTCTCTCATAGTAGGGGGGCTGAATGGAAAGCGCCGCCAACTCAGACACACACCTAACAGAGGTGATAGCCACCAGAAAAACAACTTTGAGGGTAAGGATGGCCAGGGAAGCATCCTGCACAGGTTCAAAAGGAGCACCCTGCAAGGCTGACAAAACCAAGTTCAAATCCCAAACAGGCACCATAGTCTTACGTGGTAGACGCACATGAGTCACCCCTGGAAAAAAGTCCTAATCAGAGAATGCTGAGCAAAGGACTTCTGGAAGAAAACAGCCAGGGCAGAAACCTGACATTTTAGAGTACAAATTTGGAGCCCCATCTCCAACCCATGCTGTAGGAACTCCAGAATCCTGGGAATAGAGAAGACACGACAGGGAAGAGACTTAGACTCACACCAGTCAATGTAAGCATGCCAAACCCTGTAATAAATAGAAGAAGAAGACTTCTTCCTAGCCTTAATCAAGGTATCCACAACCGAGGAAGACAGCCCCTTCTCCATCAAGATGGAGGTTTCAGCAGCCAGGCCGTCAAAGCCAGAGTTTGTAAATTGGGATGGCGTAGTGAGCCCTGAATGAGCAGGTCTGGCACCACGGGCAGAGTGTACTGATCTACTGCCAGCTGTACCACGTCTGCGAACCACACTCTTCTTGGCCACCGGGGCCACCATAATTGCTGGCACCCCTTCCAGAGCAATCTTGCGCAGAACCCTGCCCAGCAGGGGGAATGGAGGGAAGACATACAGAAACTGAAAGTCATGCCATGACATTGCTAGAGCATCCGTGGTCAAGGCCAGAGGGTCCTGGGACAGGGAGACGAAGGCTGGTAGCTTGTGATTGTGACGGGACGCAAACAGATCCACATCGGGTTGGCCCCAACGGTGACACAGAGATTGGAACACCCTGCTGCATAGGGACCATTCTCCCTGGCGAGAGGTCCCCCTGCTCAGAGAGTCTGCCAGGAGATTTTCCACCCCCGGGATGTACACAGCTGATATGCAGGGAACATTGGTCTCTGCCCAGGTCAGGATCAGAGACACTTCCTGAAGGGCCCCCTTGCTCCGGGTCCCTCCCTGATGATTGATGTAGGCCACTGCCGTCTGGTTGTCCGAGCGCACCTGAACAGGCAGGCCCCGAAGGTGAGTAGTCAACTGAGCCAGAACTAACCTGATCGCCCGCAGTTCCAAGACATTGATAGGTGTGTGGGCCTCCTGAGGACCCCACCTCCCCTGGAACCGCAGGGACTTCCAGAAACCCCCCCAACCTGACAGACTGGCATCCGTGGTGACCGTCTCCCAGGAAGGGGTAAGAAAGGATCTGCCCCCCAACAGGTTCCTTGAGTCCATCCACCACGAGAGGGACCTCCTGACCAGGGGGGAGAGCACACAGACCCTGTCAAGGGACGCTGGGTCCTTGTCCCATACTGACAAGAGGTGGAGTTGCAGAAGCCTCAAGTGGAACTGAACATAAGGGACCGCCTCGAAGCACGCCA
Source organism: Gastrophryne carolinensis (assembly GCA_027917425.1). Taxonomy (NCBI): domain Eukaryota; kingdom Metazoa; phylum Chordata; class Amphibia; order Anura; family Microhylidae; genus Gastrophryne; species Gastrophryne carolinensis. Next base: position 212,535,654 of record CM051237.1, on the reverse strand, counting down.
CCATCAGGCCCACCAGCTGCATTCCCTGCCTGAGGGAGGGATGATGACAAGATAGAAGGAACTGGACCTGTGCAATCAGACCGTCCAGATTCATTCCTAGGAATGGGATCACCAAGGAGGGGGACAGTGAGGACTTGGGGTGGTTGATCACCCATCCAAATGACTCCAGGGTGGACACCACCAGCTGAGTATCCAATTCTGCCTGATGTAGAGATTGGGAGGTGATGAGAATGTCATCCAGATAAGGTAGCATGCGGACGCCCTGATACCTGAGCAGAGACATCACGCCCGCCTGCACCTTGGTGAACACCCTGGGAGCTGAGGTGAGACCAAAGGGCAATGCCACAAACTGGTAGTGTTGATCCTCCAGAGCGAACCTGAGGAACCTTTGATGGCCTGGAAATACAGGAATATGAAGGTAAGCATCTTTGATGTCCACAGAAGTCATGAAATCCCCTTGGCGCAGGGAACTGATGGCAGAGCGCAGAGTTTCCATGCGAAAGCGCCTGCTCCTGACAAATTTGTTGAGGATCTTTCCAGGATGGGCCTGACTGAACCATCCTTTTTGGGAACTGTGAATAGGTTGGAATAGAAACCCTTGCCCATTTCTCTTAAAGGGAGATGACCCCCAGCTCCAGGAGGCCTTGCACTGCCTGCACCAGCTCCTGGGCTAACACAGGGTCCTGAGGAATCCGGGATCTGATTAATCTTGGGGGCGGGCAGGCAGCAAACTCTATCTTGTAACCAGAGGACACTACCTCCTGAATTCACCGGTCTGAGACATGAAGCCTCCAGACGTGAGCGAAGTGCTGAAGCCGTCCCCCCACCCGGATGGGTGAGGGTGCCCTATCATGCCTGAGGGGGCTTGGGAGAGGATTTTGCCTTGGAGCCCCGGAGGAGCCAGGACGCCCACGTCCTCTGCCCCTACCCCAGAAATCTCCCCGGGCCCCAGTAAAGGAAACCCCCCTCCCTTGTCTAGCACCACGGTAGGAGGAGGAGAAGGAGCCCTGACCCCGAAAGGGCCGAGATTGCCGCCTGCGCTGGGGTAACCTGCCTCCCTTAGCAAAAAGGTCCAGGCGGTCCCCAAACAGGCGTAGTCCTTTGAAGGGAAACCCAGTGAGGGCCTTCTTGGCAGCGTTGTCAGCAGCCCACTGGCGTAGCCAAACCGAGCGGCGTATAGCCACCACAAGGGCAGATGTCCTGGCACACATTCTAATGGTGTCATCCAAGGCAGAGAGGACAAAATTTGGAGAGAAAAGGACAAAACTGGAGAGTGCATTGAACACCTCACAAGGCAAGTCATCAGGGGCACTATCAAGAATATTTCTGATAAGGGTTCTAGTGGCCACAGCGGTAATGGCAGAAGCACAGACCAGGCGCAGCGCCAGCTGGTCAATGCGCCGGTCCTCAGCATCCTGCAGGGTAGTAGAGTCAGGGGAATGCATGACAAAGGTGTTAGATAACCCTAGGACCGGGGCTTCCACCTCGGGAGGGGATGACCAACACTTTACCACATCAGCAGGAAAAGGATACTTCCTATCCCAACTTTTAGGTACCCCGGGAAGTCTACTGGGGCGCTCCCATTCCTTGAGCACAAGGTTATTGAAATGTGCTTGCTCTGGAAATTCCAAACATGATGTAGCTGTATTGAAGAGTTCCCCCTTTGCCTGGGAGCCGCAACAGGGGGAGAAATGGACAGAACCTCAAAAATCTGGGTCAGCAATCTGTCAGTGTCATCCGGGGTCCAGGGGTCAGAGCCAGAATCGTCATGACCCATTGGCCTCTCATCAGATGACCCTGTGTCAGAGAAAAGCTCCCCTTTATCCGAAGGGGTATAGCCCCAAATATCCCAAAACTCCTCAGTTTCCATAGGAAAAAGAGTGACATTAGGCGTTAAGTGCCGCTTTTTAGCAGGGGCCTTACGCACCAGGGTATTAGCAATCAACTTCTCAACAGTAGCCAGTCTAGAAGACACATCAGGCTGAGAATCCCCACTTGTATGCAACTCAGTAGGAGTGAGATTTAAGCTTGGGGGGGGGGGGTAGGTGAAGTGATACAAGGTGCAGGCCCAGCCACTGGAAGGCCAGATTGTAGTGCAAGCACCTGCTCAGCACAGGGTACACAGACCCGCCAAGGGCTGGGAGGCAAAAATGGGTCAGAAGGGATCCATGGAAATAGAGTCCGCAGCGGGCGATGGCTAGGTGGCCCCGCTCTGCTGCCAATATCTGAGAGTGCCAACGATCTTGTGCAGCCAAACTGCAAGATAAACGACTGGGAAATGATAGAGGGACAGCTGCCTTTATAGGGGGCCGGGAGGAGCTACATCTTTGATCTTGCAGTCAAGCGCCCCCCAGGGGCAAACACCCAATCGTGAGATATTGGGATGGCCTGGACTGGATGTAGGGAAAAGCTGTGGCTCTGCACCACCCTGCAGGGTTTGTGGACCTCCTTTGGAAAATTATTGGCAGTCTACTCATCCCAACCCTAATTTGGGATTACCCTTCCTTGACAGAAGCCTGCTCCTCTCTCCTGTGCTCCTCTTACATTCCCTACTTTCCCAGAATTCACTGGGACACCTAAAGAACACCACTGACCTGTTATGTGGGGGCTTGTAAGCAGCATTGGAGCATGGACCTAGTAAATGCCTTTGACTGATTTTGAGCTTGTGAATTTGCGTGGACCTCCAGTTTTTTTTCTTACTAGGTCCACTTTGAAGAGCAAAATAGTAAACAAAAAATGAAATCTTTACTTACCTTTCCCTCACAGAGACACACAGTTCTTCTGCCAGATTCATTTGGGTTCTTTATTTTCAATGCAACAATTCAATTGTTTAGGTTACCATCCAGTCTGTTCCTTTTTGATCTACACATATTACTATTGAGCATCCGTCATTTTTCTTTTAATTTAAATTAAATGATTAAATATAAAAATAACATTTAAATCACTATAATAATTAGAATGCTACTTCAGGTTTGTGTGGGCCCTTGGCCAATAGTCCTCATGGGCCCCTTTGCAGTGTGTCAGGGCATTGATGTTAATTAGTCATTATCACCTCACCAGTGTGCCAGGCCCTCCTTATAGACACCAAATATGACCTAAAATGCATTCCACAGGCCCTAATATAAATAGACCGAGAGCAATGACTGTTCCCAGCTAGGACCTGTTCTCTTAGCATCCTTCCTCTCCTAGGCTTAAAGTGCTACTGCAGGAAAAGGTAATTGTTACACCATTGTGTCGGGCTACATTTGGCACTGAGCAAAGGGGGTGGGAGTAGCGCCATCACTATTTATACAAAATTATCATCATTATTATTCAGGGCCTGGGAACCAATTTACCGCCCAGTTTAACCCTCTCATCATCCAAGTATTAAGCACCAAACATGTCTAGCTATGTGGAAAGACAGAGATTTGGTTGCATATATCTGCAGATACATGTGGAAGCCACACTGCCCCGGCAAGGCACTCTGTGTTTAGTGTGGTCCCTACTCTTATTTTTGAGTCCCCAAAGTTGGGACATGCAATGCAGCCAGAGCTACTCACCTGGGAAGCTGCCAGCCTCCCTTTAGAACACTCCATAGGGAGAGATCCATGGTGGCTGAATCCCTCCCTGTGTGTGTTCATGGCAATTCAAACTGAGCAAAGGGGGTGGGAGTAGCTCCATCACTATTATTTATACAAAATTATCATCATCATTATTATTCAGGGCCTGGGAACCAATTTACCGCCCAGTTTAACCCTCTCATCATCCAAGTATTAAGCACCAAACATGTCTAGCTATACATTTGGCACTGCCCTAAACTGTTTTTCGTTTTAAAATTAAATTTTGAAAAAGTAATGGCTGAGATATTGAGGTTTACAGTTACCTTATGATTTATCTTCTGAAGCATGTGGGCGTGGCCCTTGGAGCTGTGATGCTGCATAACAATCAGCATAATGGGCGGGGTCTGTAAGAGCTTGAGATTCTGCTTCAGACACAGGCATTCTCATCACCCTGGCTGTGTTTTAATGGTGCTGGAATGGCTCTCATAGCACCGTTCAAGCCATCTATTCAGGGGGTGGCGTGGTATGGACTAGCTCCTCAGGCTAGTAATGGTGGCCCACATTCATGGGGTGGGACTGAAGGGGCAAATGAGGAAGTAAATTTCCCCATTCAAGGTACAGAGAGGAGGGACAGCATTAAAGTGGACCAAAACCCAGGATTATGACTATCCTGGGTTTTGGTCCTTGCCCCCGCTGTGTGAACCCCCCAGGCCGCCGAAACCAACTCACCTCTTCCCAGTCCTACGGCGCATGTGCGGCTGCTCGTCCAGTCAGCGTTCTGATGGCCGCTTCCCCCGCTACCCTCCAACAGAGAGCGAGCCTGTTGCAGCCATTCACAAATGCCTAGTGCGGCCACGCGCCCTGCTAGAGGGATAGCGAGTATGCTGCTGCCGTTGGTCCGGGAAAGAAGGTAAGTGAATGGGGTGACCTGGGGGGTTTCACACAGCGGGGCACCCCGATTTATCGATGCCCTGGGGGGGAGGGAATCGATCAGCCCGGGAATCTTATAGATCGCCATGGGTTTTGGTCCACTTTAAAGGAACACTTGGCAATGTAAGCTGCTGATTATATTTGTAAACCTTTTGCACAAAAATATCCCTTTAAAGTGGACCAAAAGACTCCAGGACAGGCATATCCCCGATCCGGGGTGACCCGCTGTGTGAAACCCCTCAGGTCACCCAAAAATTTACCCTTATTCCCGGTCCAACGGTGCACGCAGGAGCAGCAGCCGCATCCCCACTATCCCTCTAGCAGGGTGTGTACCCGTGCTAGGCATTTGTGAATGGCTGGCGTGGGCACGCTTGGATCCGCTCACATTAGACGAGCTCCTGGATGAAGGGGCTTGAGCAGATCTGAACACACTGATTGGATGAGAGGGCTGCGCATGCGGCGTTGGACCAGGGAAAGGTAAGTGAGATTGAGCGACCTGGGGGGGTTTCACACAACGGGGCACTCCCAAACCCCAGGATAGTCAAAATCCTGTGTTTTGGTCCACTTTAAGTAACATAAGCAGCCCATGAAAGATTATACCACCTTTCTGAGCCATGTGGAAGAGAGAGTACTGTAATTCCTTGCAGCCGCACGCTGTGCTTCAGTCTCACACCCCCATTCAAGTGCCTGTCCCTTATATTCGTCTACCCCTCCAGTACACCAGCCCTGTGTACTAAATAAAATAACCCAAGTGATGTAGGTTCCCGCTCCTTGCACTGCACATACTCTCTGTGGTGTGGGGGCTTGTGAGAGTTTGGACTTACCTGATATGGTCAATAAAGCCTTTATATTATGCTGTCCTTCTTCATGAGTTTATTATTACAAATTGCCAAAAAGATGGAGAAACTCTCCTAGCACGCCTTCCTCACCAACCAGTGCTTACCTAGTTCCGTTCAAAGTGTAATTTCCCACTGAATATACTTTGTTTTGGTCTACACATCTTTCTACTACAGGGAAACACCACACATTCTGAATTGTGCAGCATATACATTTAACATTCCATCATAGTCCCACAATTCATCAGCATAGTCCATCATCCTGGATCAGTTATTTCTTGCAAGGATTTTTGAAACACAATCTCGTCCCTGGAAAGACCAATTATGGAGGAATTTTTGTTACAAAAAAACTAAAATATTTAAATGTTATTATTACCCATTCAGCTATCCATTAAGTAAAGTGTTGGGATAGAAAGTTGACAAGAGGCATTGTAATCAAATTAAATAGAATTTTTACTTCTCCTAGCATTCATATTTTGCTTAATTGCTGGCACAGAGACCATGCCATCCCCTCCCCTCCTATAAGTGGATATCAAGGTCCATGTCCACTCCTGAGATAAGGTTGGAGGTGCGGTTCATGTGTCAAGGATCTGTGTGTGCCATTAACCTGTCAATGCGCCTCTTTGGTGTAAGCAATTGTAACAAAAGATTTATTTGAGAAGCAAACATCAGTGCAGAGCTACTAGTGCAAGATAAATTGTCATGCAAAACATTACATTTCCTCTTCATCTTCCACCGTGAGTTTTAAAAGTTCTCCCTTATCGCCGGCCAGCTGGTAGTCTCCTTTTACTGGATTCCCACCCAAGCGTCTGTGCACAATAGAAGTGAGCCAGTACAGGAGTGCTATCAGCCCCGCATCCAGTGTTAAGTGCCAGCAGTAGAACGTAGTGAGAAACATCATGTTGGCAGGCTCGGGCTCCCACTGATGGCCAGTTGGAGGCTTGTACAATATGAAAGCCGCATGGAACAGCCATGTTCCTTGGACAGTCACTAACCATGCCTTTGTAAACCAGAGTCGACGATAGTTGGGATGCCAGATCTCGAAAATCATTATTGCACAAGTAACGGCACAGGTTAGTAATAGCATCTGGTGGACTTGTACCTCCACCATTTCTTTTCCATGATTATGGAATTTGAGTAAGAGAGTTGTAATTAAAAAAGCAGCTGTGACACCAACATGCTCAAGCATTGGACTACGTTTTTGTAGACAGGACTGACTCACCACGTCCAGGATGCCACTGAGGCAGAAATAGCCATACATGGTGGCATGTTGCCATTCATTAGGGTTTGCAAAGTGATAGTTAGGGTCATGCAAATCAAAAAAACGAAGTTTCTGTACTCCTGGAGGAAAAAAGAACTCTGCTAAAACCGCCATAAAAGAATAAATCAGCTTCATTATTGCTTCCACTGGCAGTGTCTTCCAAAACCTTCGTTTAGTCCTTATGCGTGGCTCATACTGAACCCGACATCCATCTAGGACCATCCATGAGAATCGAACAGCATACAGCAGGCCAAAAGATAGAAAAGCCAGCCCAGGAGAAATGTGTCCAATGAACGTGCCCATTGTGGGAAAGAGTCCAAATCTAAAGATGCCAAACTGCAAGTAGGAATAGGAAATTTCCAGAGATCTGTGAGGAATGTGAGCAGCAAGTCTGTAGGAAGGTGCCTCAGCAGCAACCCCTTTATAAAAAGAATGTCAGCCAGTCATACGTCACTGGGTTTTACTGTCTCTAGAGCAGAGGTCCTCAAAGTTCATTGGTAGGAGGGATGACAAGTCACCTTGCAAAGAGTTCAGATGAGTTTACAAAGGCCAGCGTGACACTCTCAGTAGAATGATGGCATTCCTTATAAAAACATCCAGTCTCTCTTCTAGCTGCTCTGTTTTCAAGTAATTTCTATTAAATAGCATCCATCCGGCTTTTTTTTTTAGCTTGCTTGCGTGCAGATGTTTAGATGACACTTCTCTGTGTGGTGACAGTAGAGGAGCATCACAAGGTACCAATAGATAAGGGTCCTCAAACAGCCCCCTCGTGTTGTGCTCCTCACACACACAGTGATGGAGAAGTCACATCCCAGCAGTGAAGAGCGGCTGCAGTCAGAGTGTGCAGAAAGTATATATGTGTAGGCTTCTGGATACAGCCCACAAGGTGGTGCACGTCCTCACCCAGGAAACCAGGGCGTGTAATGGCGTGTAGGCAATGACGTGCAGAAGGCAATGGAAATGCTTGCTGTTCACCTGCACGGAATGTAGGACAATCATTTAACCTTTTAAAAAGTTGCCCTATCATGCAGCTTCATACGTTGAGTTCAAATAAACCGAATAAATTCATGCCGCTGCAACAGACAGGAAAAGAACTCTCATCTCCATAGAACAGAATGAAATGTATAATGTCCTGCATTTTGCTGCACTGATAGCAATCTCCAGAAGCAAATGCAGTGTGAACGCACCCTTATGCTGATCACACAGCTTACAATCTGGTGTTATGGTCTTCTGCCAGGTAGAATCTAGATTTACATAGAACCTAAGCCGTCTATTCCCATTGGTCATAAGCCCCAAAATCAGCAAACACTGATATTTTCTGGTGAGCATGGCTGTGGAGTCCCGACTCCTTCATCAATGACCAGCTATTAGTAATAAAAGGTTTACTGTACTGACATTGTGCATTTTCTCACCATTATATAAGCAATCAGCTACTTAGGAAGAACATAAGGAAGTTATAAGTATATAAGTTATACCATGTTAGCAATCGATGTAAACAGGAAATCCAAGGTTAAGGTGATGCCATTTATCGGCTAACTCAATAAAATGCAAGCTTTAGAAGCAGTTCAAGCTTCTTCTTCAGGCCAAATACAGATCTGTAACTTAGACACATATTTATACAGAAAACTACAAAGGAGTGACAATTGTTTTTCTACTGACACACATGAAAAATAAGTCATAAAATTGTAAGCTGTGAGATAAGAATCAGGGGGGTTATAACAATTGATCTATTCAATCTGTGTCATATGACATGGATTAAATAGACTGAACTCATCACAAGGTCTGCGAGAGAAATAAAAATTCCACACACTCTCTACCCCCCCCCCCCCCCCGTCCCATTCTTATCAGCCCACCATTAATTGGCATAGTCCCCCTGATTCTCATCTCACAGTTTAAGATTTTACGACTTTTTCATGTGTGTCAGTAGAAAAACAAGCAAGTCCTTTGTAGTTTTCTGTATAAATGTGTGTTACAGATCTCTATTATGCCTGAAGAAGTTTGAATTGCTTTGAAAGCTAGCATTTTAAATCTTATAATGGTATTGCCTTAAGCTTGGCTTTGGACTTGGAAGTGGGATAAGGAGAGAAGTGAGAAAGTGCCGAGTGATACAGGATACCAGGAGAGACACCAAATAGATTGCACAGCTACTGTAATGTCTTTGTCTGTTTTTCTGAGTGCATATGAGAAGATTTGGAATCAGGCTTTCCCCTTTCTCTGTACAGTGGATGGTAGCTAGTCTCCACCCACCATGCCTGAGACAACTGCAACTAGATGTTCAGTAAGCACAGTGGAAAACTGCTAAACATGCCAGATACAAGTAATACAATGGCCAGAAATAGGGCGGGTCCTCATGTCAACACACCAAATTATTGGTTAATGTAAAGTATGTTGAAAGATCAATACTTACTGTGTTTCTGTTCTGTCTACCACTTCTGAGATGACTGCACACTCAGTGATGAACTTCCTCATGTCTTTAGAGGAGAAACTTACTACTGAGCATTTGATGGACAGTTTCAGGCATTGTAACTAAAATCCTTTTGACAGCAGGAAGGTTTGATCTGCAGAAAGGTGCCTCAGTAGCAGCACCTTTATAAAAAGAAGGTCAGTCAGTGAGATGTCACAGTGTTGCTAAAACTAAGGGCCTTGGGGCAATAGGAAGATACCTTGTATGTGTTCACATCTGTGCAGCTGTAAATGCAGTTTCTGTTAGTTTGGCTGTCTTCACATACTGCAACTGAAACAGAAACAGCAGCTGCATAGGTGTAAATGCAGGGACGGGGGAGATTGGAAATCTCGTTATGGATCACTAGAGGACCCTGCTACTTATCACTGTCTATTATATATAAGGGCCTTAGTTTGAGAGAACATATTATATATATTATATTTATGAATAGCATTTCTAAACCTGCAATGAAAGTTACATCATTGCAATATTAGTAAGAGATTTTCTTTTTTTATATATCTCTACCGGCCCACCACTCCAGTCAAAACTAGCTCCACAGCCCTGGTGATGGGGAACCAAAAATAGCTACACCCTGCAGTGCTGCATTCCTCCTATTGTAGCTGTTACACATCTTCATTCATGTTTTTCTTTCCCCTGTCAGATGGAACTCTGTTAGTAAAATGTGAGTTTCTATTAATGTAGGGCTCGCTGATGGGTTAAGATTGGGTTAGTAAATTGTCCCTGTGAACCAGGACCATCCTGGATAGAGATATGGTTGGCTTTGGTCCATTCTAAAGTATCCATCATGTATGTGCTCCAGGTGCTGGTTGGAAGCAAATGCTGATAGCTCTGGAATTGGGCCGCTGCAGTTTTCAGAACAACAAGAGATCAAGCCAGGCTGAGAGGTCATTTGTTTAAATACCGGATTTTCAACTTTTACAACTATCTTTTCAAACTAAGAATACTAGTGTAATGCACATCTAATAATATACATAAGAGGGTGCAGGCCTCAAGGGGACCTGGGTACAGAGTACCACCTAATTCAAGTACTAAACCAATGAGCTGCCAGCACAAGCTCAAAAAAGTCCCCTACAAATAAGGCCGCACAAACCAGAGTTAAAAAAGGTTTGTATATTTTAATATTAAAATATATATATATATATATATATATATATATATATATCCCCAGGTTCCCCCTGTAGGCTTACCAGTGTCTGACTGTTTCTTAAGGTGAAAACTCCACTCCCAGAGTGACAACTTTAAACAAAAACTAAAGTGACACCCTGAAGCATTCCAAGACCCTGGCGCTTACCCCTGATCCGCATACAGCATAGCTGAGGAGGCATAATGGGTTCAACAGATCAGTGGAATATGGGGCCTGGAAGACAGTTAAATTCCCGCTTTCTAGTTAAAAAAAACCTTATAAAAAGTAAATCCAAGCAACCTTCTCAGTCCAGTTCCAACTCCAAGAATGAAACTGGTTTGTAGAGGCGCAGCCTAAAGTATATAGGCCGGGAGGAGCCACACCTTTATGTCTTGCAGTCCTCTTTGGTCGAGAGTTAACCCTTCAGTTACTGCTGGCGGCCTGGAGTGGATTGGGGAAGTGCTATTTTTTTTTTTACCTTGTATTGGATTGGTCCCACCATGTGAGAAATCAGACTGATTTCCTTCTAGGCTATGTTAATTGAAACCCCATCCACATTAGTGCTCAGTGACCTGAACCATCTGATCCTGGAATTAAAATGGACTTGGGATGGGTGGTGGATGGCATAGCATTTGATTCTACTATAATACAAAAAAAAATGTCATTCATGTACAGTAGTATCATTTACAGTCTGGAAGGTCCCCAGGAGTTTTGCCTATTCTTGCAGGCAAAGCTGGTATACAGCAGTCTTGAGTCATACAACACATTCTTAATTGGACTGAGGTCTAGGCTTTGACTAGGCCATTCTGAGACATTTAAATACATTGTTGTGAATGAAGAATCAAGCTTGGGAAGTGTAGCAAGCGGGACCAGCACCCGACAGCAAATAGATGGTGTCCTATCCTTATTTTCTTACTCGCATGTTTAGCAGGGATTGGGAGGGCCCACTAGATACCTGTATGCTGCCATTGTAGCTCCATTCAATTTATTGTATTTTCTGTATAAGGGGAAATGGCATTTTCTTGAAACTATTCACTACAGACAATGTCATGAGGCAATAGTGCCCCCATATTTGTTCTCACAGTAAAGTCCATCTTTACTATCCCGGGTTCTGGCCCTTCTCCCTGGCGCACCCCAGTTTTGTGTGACCCCCACAACGCCAAATCCAGTCACCTTCCCCCCACGCTGTGGCTAGCCACAATTACGAGTGGTGCAAGGCATCACTTGGCTTCCTTCAGCTGTGCATGACCCTGCACAGTCATTTAATTGCGGCCGAGAAGGAAGGCGAGTGAAGGAAGGCGATTGTGGCATGGGCTCAGGGGACTGGTGAGAATATTGGACTCCCTGGAGGGTTCTATACAGCGGGGCATCCCAGTTCTAAATGCCCCATAGGGAGGGAGTAAGCGTTCCTTGAAGTCTCAGACTCCAGGGTGGGCTTTGGTCTACTTTAAACAGGAAGAGAATGGCTGCAAGATTTTTACATACTAACTAATGATTTGGTAAGATGATTTTTTCTATAAGTCTAAGGCTTCTACATATTCTGTACAGTCAGTGTACATCATGAGCCAGGTAAGTTATTCAACATTGTTTTTACTAGATGTCTAAAATTTGTTTTCACCTAAAATAGTGAAATGTAACCTGACACATAACATGTTAAACCGGCACAAAGCATTATCTTGGCATCTTAGGGTTGATTCTACACTGGTCGCCAATGTATTTGCGCACATTGTTTCATGAGTAAAACATGTTTCCGCACATTTTTCCCTTTCCCCTGATTCAGGGGAACCTGAGCTCACGCAAATATACACATATTTGTGTGATTCAGGGAGTGTTTTGCGCAGGGACACAGGTGTTGGGTTTTTTATGTGCTGCATTTTGCTCCTTTCATCCTCCAATGCCGGCAGGTGACATGGCGGCCTCCTACCTTGTGAACTTTTATAGGGGTCCCCTGTACCCCTTACCAGTTCACCCCGAGTAGTAAAAGTAAAACGCACACATTCAAAAATAAAAACATCCCGGCAATTGCAGCAATTAATTTAATTCAATTAATAATTTCAATTAATTGAAATCATTTACAACTTGCATACAGAGATTCAGTAAGCTGTCATGCAAGTTGTAAAATGACGCACGAAGAGAGAATTTACTCATGGCTATGGCACATGTAGAATTATATTGCATATGTCCCTGAATCATGCATTAAAGAGAAAGTTTCTGCATGCACCATGGATTGTGCACAGACCTTCCTTTATGGAGACTGGAGTGGAATTGACCCTTTTCAGCGCTTCAGTTGTAGTAGTGGCTTTTTTCTCAAACAAAACTTTGTCTATTTTTCACAAATGTGCCAAAGTATTAGGAACACTCCACAACATACTCAGAAATGTATCTAATCTGTCCACATCTGCAGTTATATGTAATCCTATGACTTGTAATGTTAGATACTTTAAAAGCTTGTCACAATAGTTTTTCATCAAAGGAAAACTTTCAGCACATAAACTCCAACCGTCACCATTACTTTTACTATTTAAATCATAAAAACCATCTGACGCAGGGACCGGCCGCCCCGCTCCCTGAACCCCTCAGACAGGCGACGCGTTTCAGGGGATGACCCCTTTATCAAGTAGCCTGAGTTTGCCTATCTGACCAGTTTAAATGACGCCGACATTTAGGAACAGTGCGATAGCTGTGATCAACAGCCAATAAGCAGTCAAATCAAGGACCAATCAGATACCCCTCTTACAAGTATTCAGCCAATAAAAAAGGATGTATGATATAACCAATCGGGCACGTTGTATCATCTCATTGGCCGGAGTATACAAGTTATGTCAGCGGCATATCGAAACCAAGGCGACAGGGGGAGGGAAGACGACGCAGAGCTACATCCATGTCCCTGCCCCCACTTAGTCCACAAGTTAAGACATCAAAAGCAGAGGGCAAGTGGCAGCAAGAAACACACACATATATATATATATGGAATTACGGAATTCAAAACAAAAAGGGAAAATTGTAATAATAAATAATAGGAAAAATAGATCATGGCAGATGCATAAGGTTAAATCAGCCCGAAAACAATAACTACAGGTGGGGGGGGGCACAGTGCTATGTATTTCCAGATCAAGCTTGCAATAAATATAACCTCAATTTGTCTCAATAAGGGTCACGAGTGCACTAACACAGACGCACCCTTTCCAACTTAGAGGAAACCAAATTTATTTTTCATATAAATAGTAAACACTCAAAGTAAACATCCCAGAAATCATGATCAAACCACAGTTTGGCAAATCAGGTCCAAATACCATCCGGTATATGTGATTAAAACCAAAAAATATATCTAACCAAAAGTTTTTTCTGCAAGTCTCCCCTACATGGACCTAAACTGACACATTCTACAATGCTCACTTTAATCGTATCTGTACTGTCTGAATGGTAAAGCTGGCAGTGACGTGCAACATTTGATTGCGGAAAAGGGTTGGTAGCTTTATGCAGATGTTCCCATACCCCACATTTCAGTTTTCGACTTCTGCACCCTATATACTGCATCATGCAGTTCGTACATGTAATGCCATAAACATTTGTGGAGTTACAAACAATTGTATAGACCCCTGATCTTAAAGGACCTATTATTCACACATGACTGTATATTACAAAAGAAACCATATATAATATATAGTATGGCTCCGCGGGAAAAAAACAATAACAGTCTAAGCAATTAGCAATCCTCCGCCTATGTCTTCACCACAGTGCTTTCAGGCATTAATTGTGTCCCAGCCACCAGGTATTTAAATGCACGTACCAGAAAACTTCTTGCTCATTAGCATGTAATCATAGGGAAATCTTGCAGACCACCTTCCTTCTTTAATCAAGGCTCCGTAGTTGGCTAAGCCAAAGAATTTAAACAGCAAATGCACAGGGAATAAAAACGCACATAGCGTAACACCGTTTGGGAATTAAAACTTTAAAAGCTATTTATTGCGCTTACCACATAAAAACATGTTCATACGCCAAATATCCACATCCAGGCTTAGCGCCTTCCTACACAAATAGGGAGCGTTGCCTTATATTTCTCCTCCAGATAGTATTTCTGAACGCCGCGCCGCCCCGGCCGTGGGCAAGCGCTGCTAATTCCGGAGCTCACAGCTGACAATGAAAGTACGTCGTGACGGTGTGGTGAGGCCCCGCCCAACGCGTTTCGTCTATTCAGACTTTGTCATTAGGCCTAATGTAGAGGATCCAAGAATAAAAACTCAGGGTGGGATGGAGCAGGGCGTGCTGCATACTTATAATATCCATTCTACAAGGTGAGTATTCACAGAATGGTATTATTCCAAGTATGCATCACGCCCTGCTCCAGTAATAATCATTACGTCTGGGACATCCAGTAGCAGTGTCCAACAACGGGTGGGGATCCCAAAAAGAGCAACAATGCGCAGTTTAAACCACTGCAGCCTGCAGAACTTTGCGGTCAAATACAGCATTCGCTGAGGCCCGAACATCAACCTTGTAAAACCTGGAAAGGGTATGAACAGACGACCAAGTAGCGGCCTTACAAACTTGTTCAACAGAAGCCTGGTGCTGAAAAGCCCAGGACGCCCCAACAGCATGGGTAGAATGACAACGTCCAGAGAATGCAAGGCCCTCTCCTTGTCATTACCAGGATTAGGGCATAAGGAAGGAAGCACAATGTTCTGATTGAGGTGTAGTAGGGGGCCTGAATGGACTGAGCCGCCAACTCAGAAACACGCCGGACAGAGGTGATAGCCACCAAAAAGGCAACTTTACAAGTGAGAATAGACAGTGCAGCCTCATGCACAGGCTCAAATGGAGGACCCTGAAGGGCAGACAATACCAAATTCAAATCCCAAACCGGTAACAAGGGTTTGCAGGGAGGGCGCACATGAGTGACCCCCTGGAAGAAAGTCTTGAACAAAGGATGAAGAGCGAAAGACCTCTGAAAGAAAATCGCCAAGGCGGAAACATGCCCCTTCAGAGTGCTGAGCTGAAAACCCATATCCAGACCATGTTGAGGGAACTCCAGAATCAGAGGGATGGAAAACACCCAACAAGGAAAGGCACTAGCCTCACACCAGTCAATGTAAGTCCGCCAGGTCCTGTAGTAGATGGTAGAAGAGGATTTCTTCCTAGCTCTGACCCAGAGTCTGAACAACCGCATCAGACAGACCCTTTTCCTTTAGGATGGAGGTTTCAGCAGCCATGCCGTCAAAGCCAGCGTTTGTAAATTGGGGTAACAGAGCCGTCCTTGAGTGAGCAGATCCGGAACCAGGAGCAGAGGGTACTGATCGACCGCCATCTGCACGACTTCTGCGAACCACACCTGTCTTGGCCACCTGGGAGCCACCAGAACAGCTGGCACTCCTTCTTGAATCAGCTTGCGTAGGACCCTGCCCAGAAGGGGAAACGGAGGGAAGAGGTACAGGAGACCGAACCCCTGCCAAGACAGAGACATGGCATCCACCGCCAGAGCCAGAGGATCCTGGGACATTAAGACAAAAGCTGGAAGCTTGTGATTGTGACGAGAGGCAAACAGATCCACATCCGGCCTCCTCCACCTGTGACAGAGGGATAGGAAGACCCTGCTGTTGAGGGACCATTCTCCCCGGCGAGAGGCCCCCCTGCCCAGGGAATCCGCTTCCAGACTTTCCACTCCCGGAATGTAAACCGCCGAGATGCACGGGACGTTGTCCTCGGACCAAGAGAGAATCAAAGACACCTCCCGGAGGGCACTCTTGATCCGAGTCCCTCCCTGATGATTGATGTAAGCGACCGCAGTCCTGTTGTCGGAGCAAACCTGAAACGGCAGGCCCTGGAGGCGAGACGTCAGCTGCGCCAGCACCAACCGAACCGCCCTCAGCTCCAGAACATTGATGGTGGTGTATGCCTCCTGAGGGCCCCACAGCCCCTGGAATTGGTGGGATCTCCAGTAGCCCCCCCAACCTGACAGACTGGCATCCGTAGTGACCGTCGCCCAGCACGGTGTCAGGAAAGATCTGCCCCCAAAAGATTCTTCAAGTCCAGCCACCAAAGGAGGGACTGCCGGACCAGAGCAAAAGCCTGATCTAGAGACAGAGGACACTTGTCCCAGGCTGAAAGAAGATGGAGCTGAAGAGGCCTCATGTGAAATTGAGCATAGGGAACTGCCTCGAAGCAGGCCACCATCTGTCCCACCAGTTGCATCCCTTGCCGGATGGATGGATGAGGGTTGGGCAGCAATACATGAATCAGCGCTTGAAGAGAGTCCACCTTCTGCTGAGGAAGGAAAATCCTGGCCTGAATGGTATCCTGAGTCATACCCAGGAAAGCGGTCACCCGTGACGGAGAGAGTGAGGACTTGGGGTAATTGACCACCCACCCGAACCTCTCCAGTGTCGCCACCACCGTCCGGGTGTCAAGCTCTGCCTGTTGGAGTGAAGGAGACGTAATGAGAAGGTCGTCCAGATAAGGAAGAATGCGAATGCCCCGGGCTCTGAGAAGGGCCATCACGCCTGCCAACACCTTGGTGAACACCCTGGGGGCAGAGGTGAGCCCGAAGGGGAGTGCCACAAGTTGGTAGTGTTGTTCCCCTACCGCAAACCTGAGGAACCGCTGGTGCCCTGGGAAGACCGGCACATGAAGGTAAGCATCCTTGATGTCTACTGAAGTCATAAAGTCCCCCGGGCGCAGGGAGCCGATAGCGGAGCGCAGCATCTCCATGCGAAAACTTTTGGTTCTGATGAATTTGTTGAGAAGCTTTAGGTCCAGAATGGGTCTGATGGAACCATCCTTTTTGGGCACTGTAAAGAGATTGGAATAGTAACACTGACCTCTCTCTCCCGGGGGGACCTGACAAACGACCCCCATGGGCCAAAGGTTTTGAACCGCCAACAACAGACCCTGAGCTGCCTAAGGGTCCGTAGGAACCTGTGACCTGAAGAATCTTGGAGGAGGCGAGTCCGCGAACTCCAGCTTGTATCCAGAGGAGACAACCTCCAGAATCCATTTGTCTGAGACTTGTTGAGCCCAGACCGGAGCGAAGAGCCGCAGCCGTCCCCCCACCCGCAAGGGTGAGGGCGCCCCCTCATTGCTGAGTGGGCTTAGCAGTGGATTTGGGTTTGGCACCCCAGGAGGATCCGGGTTGGGCACGGCCTCTGCCCTTGCCCCCAGAAATCTCCCCTTTGTCCCGCAAAGGATACCCCCCTGCCGGACCTAGGCCCACGAAAGGATGGAGTGAAGGAGCCCGAGCCCCAAAAGGGTCTCGTCTGCTTCTTGCGTTGGGGTAACTTACCTCCCTTAGCAAAAAGGTCCAAACGATCACAAAACAGGCGCAATCCTTTAAAGGGAAGCCCCATGAGAGCCTTCTTAGCAGCATTGTCAGCTGCCCACTGGCGCAACCAGACCGAGCGGCGGATAGAGACCACCAAGGCCGAGTTCCTGCTACACATCCGAATGGTGTCATCGAAGGCAGAGAGAACATAGGCGATGAACATCTCAAATTGTGACAAGGCTCTAAATTCAGCACTAGAAGGATCCTCATGGGAGCAGTCCAGAAGGCCCCTGATCAAGGTCCTAAAAGCCACGGCCGTAATAGCGGAAGCACACACCGGGCACAAGGCCGAACCCACACAGGCAAAAGCGTGGGAAGCCAGTTGATCAATACGCCGGTCCTCACTATCCTTCAAAGTAGTGGAATCCGGGAATGCACAACAGACGTATTAGACAACCCCAAAATAGTGGCGTCCACCTCGGGAGGAGTTGACCAACATTTGACCACATCCGAGGGAAAGGGATACCTCCTATCCCACCCCTTAGGGATACCGGGAAGCCGGCTAGGCCGCTCCCATTCCTTGAGAATGAGATTATTAAAATGCGTCTGTTCTGGGAATTCCAAACGTAGTTTTGCGGTACCAAACAATTCCCCCTGCTGCTTAGGTGCCGCTGCAGGAGGGGAAATGGCAAGCACCTCAAAAATTTGAGTCAGAAGTCTATGGGTGTCGTCAGCATCCCAATGCTCTGAGCCGGCATCAGCGCCAAGGCAATGCTGATCGTCAGAGAGATCTGAATCTGAAAATAATTCCCCTTCCTCGAGAGGGGTATAGTCAGACAAATCAAGGAAATCATGTTGTTCAAAGGTAAAGGCCGGCGCAGCGGGCACCACGTGCCGTCTTTTAGCTGGAGCCTTACGGGCTGCAGAGCTAGCAATCAATCTCTCAATGTTGGCCAGTCTGGCGGAAACATCAGATTGCGACTCCCCGCTAGTGTTAATGTCACTAGGGGTCGTAAGCAGGCGCGGGGGTGTGGGGGATGAGGCCGAGGGTACTGATCTGGCCGCACGGGATCCAGATTGCCACGCAATCACTTGCTGAGCACAGGGTACACAAACCCGCACATCATCGCCCCCAAAGGATGCCCCGCACACCACTTATAGCCAGGCTTGCCCCGAAGGGACCCCGAGCACAGTATCCTGGGAAGCCTCCATATGGTGAATTAGTATTTGCAATGACCAGTGGGAATTACGCTGTGCAGCTACCTAGGGATGCCCCTTAAATGTCCGCTAGTGGGAGGATTTACACTTAAGCCCCAAATATAGGAATTTTAACCTAGTGCCCAGGACCGGGAGAAACCTCTAAGTAGGTTGGCCCAGCCTGAAAGACACAAGCACAAACAAATTCCCCATCAGAATGCAAGAATATCCATAAAAATGCAATTGAACATTATAAAGCTATGGAATAAGAAATGCCCGCTGGGGGCACTCACAGCACCACAGGCACACACGATCCATGCAGGGAAGATGGCGCTGATCATCTCCTGAGGGGGCGGGCCAGATGTGGAGCGCACCAGGCGTTAGGCCCCGCCCCCCCCAGAAACGCGGGAACTGAACAGGGAGGCCAGGCAGAAAAACACCCGGCCCCTAGCAACTGACAACGTCACCGGCCCGCAGCCGAGCTCATTCAAATAAATGACATGCTGGATGAATGGAGGGGGAAGGAGCGCTTAGCAGGAGCCAGCGGCGTGAAGCGATCACATAATAACACACACAGTGAATCACACAGTGGCAAAACACTAACAAGCACAACGACACCCCCCCCCCCGACTAACCGGACAAGGGAGAAGGGGGGGATAAGCCCAGCAATACATTTGGTTGCATGTAGTAGGGGCTAAAGCGGACGGGGCATCCCATGTCAGGCTCACTAACCTGTGCCGCCTACCCTTTGGTGGGGGATTTGCAGTGGAGCAATGCTCCGGTCAAAAGCACCTCTAATAGGTGCTGCCTACCATCACCCGGACCTTGCAGCCAAAGCTGGGAGGCAGGTAAAAATACCATTTTGTGATTACTCACCTGTAAAATGGGTATTAGAAGTATGTCTCCTGACACCCTGCTTCGGAAAGATTAATTACACGTGGGTTATGGTCCAGTAGGGGGCGAACTTCTGCAGAGATGACTAAAAAAAGATGCCCCTCCCGGTCCATAAATACCTGGGACCTCCCACACATTCCCCAGTATAAGAAAGCAGTAAGGAGACCAGGAAGAGCCAATGAAATCCATGAGAAAAAAAGTTTCACCATATAGAGGATCCAAGATACAACTCAGGGTGGGATGAAGCAGGGGGTGTTTTACAGGTGAGTAATCACAAAATGGTATTATTCCAAGTATGTCTCACCCCCTGCTTCGGAAAGATTAATTACACGTGGGACATCCAATAGCAGTGTCCAAAAAGGGTGGGGATCCCAACAGGCAAAAGTGCACAAATTAAACCACTGCAGCTTGCAGAACTTTGCGGCCAAAAACAGCATCCGCTGAGGCCCACACATCAACCTTATAAAACTTGGAAAAAGTATGAACAGAAGACCAAGTAGCAGCCTAACAAACTTGGTGCTGAAACGCCCAGGAAGCCCCAACAGCACGAGTAGAATGAGCAGTGATCTGGAAAGGCGGGTCCCTCCCCTTAGCAGAATAGGCCCTAATAACGGCCTGACGAATCCATTTACTAATGGTAGACTTGACGGGCGCCAAACCCTTCTTGGGCCTAGAGGGCACCACAAAAAAGGCGTCCGTCTTCCGGAATGGTGAAGTAGCCACCAGATAGTACTTTACACATCTAACGACGTCCAGAGAGTGCAAAGCCCTCTCCTTGTCATTGCTAGGTTTAGGACACAATGAAGGAAGCACAATAGCCTCGATTCAAAGACACATTCGTCCGGACTTCCGTAGCTGTCTGTGAAAGTTTAGGTGGGTGTTAGTCTTTTTTTTGTTTTTTTTCATCCATTTTCTACTCGCACGAACGTTCGAACTAATACGTATATGCTCTTTCGATGATCCAAAGGAAATCGGAAGTTTTGCGGAAGTTCGGAACCTTTTCCAATCCAAATCTGAAATGTTTTGATCGTTCAGAACACTTCCGTTATTGCAATGGGCTGGCGATTAATTCAGAGAGCTGATTGCCGATGGGCCACCACCCATAAAACCGTTTCATTTTCGATCCCCTTACGGGACCTTTTTGACCTCGGAACTAGCAGGCTAGCAGCTATGGACGACTCAAGTGCATTTGAGGAGCATGAGGATCTGCAGCTCATGGGCATTGAGATCGTCCGGAGGTCAGAGGCCAGATTGCACCGACGGCGACGCATGGACATCAATGGCATGCATGACGTTGAGCTGTTCGAGCTCACCAGACTTAATCGCGCTTCCCTCCATAAGTTGTATAGTGAGCTGCGGCCATGGTTAGCCCGCACCACAAGGAAGGGGCAAGCAATTTCAGGTATGACCAAGATGCTTGCCTGCCTGCTATTTTTGGCGAATGGCTCGTTCCAGAGGCTGGTTGCCCTCTCCGTGGGGATCTCACAGCCTATGCTGAGCCACACCCTATCCAAGTTTTTGTAAGGCATGGCTACCCTAACTCGGAAATATATTTACTTTCCTGAGGATATGGTAGCCAGAAACGCGATTAAGCTGGCATTTTTTAATATCGCTGATATGCCCAACGTCATGGGTGCCATTGACTGTACCCACGTTGCCCTGGTGCCTCCGGCTGCCGACAAGTACATCTACAGGCAAGTACAATCTGTCATGTTGAAATACATTTTTATTTTATTTTATAGGGTACTTTCATTTTTTAGTCCCTCCTGGTAAATAATCCCTCCTTGTAAATAGTCCCTCCTTGTAATTGTTCCCTCCTAGTAAATATTCCCTCCTTGTAATTTTTTATTCATTGTAAACATTCCCTCCTTGTAACTAGTCCCTCCTTGTAATTGTTCCCTCCTAGTAAATATTCCCTCCTTGTAAATATTCCCTCCATGTAATTAGTCCCTCGTAATTTTTGATTCATTGTAAACATTCCCTTCTTGTAACTAGTCCCTCCTTGTAATTGTTCCCTCCTAGTAAATATTCCCTCCTTGTCAATATTCCATCATTGTAACTAGTCCCTCCTTTTAATTGTTCCCTCCTAGTAAATATTCCCTCTTTGAAAATATTCCCTCATTGTAACTAGTCCCTCCTTGTAATTAATCCTTCATTGTAAATAGTCCCTCCTAGTAATTATTCCCTCATGGTATATATTCCTTCATTGAAATTTTTCCCTCCTTGTAATTTTTCAATCCTTGCAAACAGTCCCTCCTTGCCAAGAGTGCAGGTGAACCAATGGTCCGTATTTTTGACTAAACAAATTGATCATGTGGTGCAAAGGCAAACATTTTAAAGTGGGCTTCAAATTGAACAAGTAAATTTAAAATTTAAACTGTCTAACATACATATCCTTTTGTGGGGACTAAATTCTTATGTAGTTGTTTTGTGTTATTTGTATTGGCATCCACGTTTGACTTAGGGTGTTATAAGTTAGTGTTTAAATTGTTTGCCAAGCCTTACTGATGTTTTTTGCTCTCTTTTTTCCCAGGAACCGCAAAATGGGCCACTCACTGAATGTGCAAGCAGTGGTTGCCCAGGACATGCGGTTTCTTAGCGTCCTTGCAGGCTACCCAGGCTCATCCCATGACGCCTACATCCTTAGAAGATCTGGATTGTTCCGTCGTTTTGAGTCTGGGGAATTTTTCGGTGCATGGATCCTTGGTAAGTTGAGTCCAATAACGTCATTTAATTTTCAAGGTATGCCTATGATTTTTGTTTTGTTCCCATTTCTTAAACTATGCCTTTTTCCTCACCTTGGTAACATGTGAAACACGACTGTACCCATTACATTAGCAAAACAACAAAGCCTTGCAAAATGCTGGTCCTGCATTGTGAAAATTCAAAATAGTAATTTGATCAAAATTAGTAATCAGTCTTCCCCACACTTGTCTGTAATTCTGTTGTGGACTTTATCATAGGGTCTGCGCCATCTTTGCTTAGATGCATTACACTTGCTGAGTAGAGGAGAACGGGATAAAGTGCAGGGGCCGGGTTAGACCCGTTTTGGCCTCAGACAAAGCAGATAATCGGTCCAGAAAACTTAACCCATCCAAGATTGCTGAGCAGCACAGACCTAAACCAATAGCTCTTAACAGTCTGGCTGATTGGCCAGCATCCGCAATATTGGTTCTCTAATTTTGGACTCCATCTATTAGATATGTTTCTTTGTGGATTTGCCCTGTGCAAAATATGTATGCTCATGTTTTTGGCCCAATGTCACCTAGCCTCTTATTCAGTTTGTTTGTGCGTTTTTTGGCTTCAATGTATGGAGTAATTTTTTTTTTTCCTTTAATTTTTCAAGGAGATTCTGGATATCCACTCCTCCCGTGGCTGTTGATGCCTGTACTACGCCCACAGAATGCCGCCCAAGAGGCCTATAACAGGGCGCACCGCAAAACCAGGGCAATGGTGGAGAGGGCCTTTGGCCTATTGAAGACCCGATTTCGATGTTTGGACCATACCGGGGGATCCCTTCAGTATGACCCAAAAAAGGTCATAGATATCATCATGGCCTGTGCTGCGCTGCATAATTTAGCAGCGGGTCCCCCGGTATGTGGATTTGCCACCCTCTCCACCCGCCGATGAGCCAGAGGACGCCTATGTTGGCCAGCACAGTGCGTCTGGACAAGCCGTCCGTGTTAATCAAATAGCAACACATTTTGCTTAATTGTTTGCTCTTTTTTTTTTGTTTTTACCTTGTTTGTTGTTATTGCTTTGTGCCATTTGTTTTTTGCTTTGGGTTTTATTAATAAAAAAACAGTAATGAATTAATTACAAAAACCATCAACAATGTTTTTTGACTCTTTTTTTGTTAATTTTGGGTGTTTGTTTTTGGGGCTACTTTAAGTCATATTTAATATCCAAAAACCGAAAGACAGCAACTTAGTCAGACTTATTTTCTTTTTAATCATTTTTTTAACATAAAATTTGGAGTTGATGGTCACTCCCATAGTTATAGGGAATACATGGACATGAAATTTAGCCCAAATCATGCCACATAGCAATTGCACACAGCCTGGATTTACAAGGTAAGGCACTCCAGGACTAAGTTAACCTTAAAAAGAACATACTAACATATATGTGCCAAGCATTGTCAAGTGGATAATTCAGAGATGTTACATGTTCAAAATAGTGACACAAACACACCCTCTCCTGCTTGGCCACATTTGCCACAGGCACAGGTTGTAAGCAGACATACCTATGCCACATCTACACCTGTTACTCAGTGGCCCACCCAAACAAAAACACCCAGTCCCAATCCAAGTCCAGTAAAATCTCAGCCAGGGGCCAAGGTAGTAGTTTGCCAGTCCAGAATGTCACACAATCATGCCTACAAACAGGAGGAGCCACAACCAATGTAATTAGGGCCAAGGCTTCAGCGCAACAGCTTGAGTGGTAGGTTCAGTGAGGCTTGACCTCTGGCATTGGCTAGTGGGCTACCTCAGCACTCTAATGAGCTACAGTATATGGGGGCAAATCCAAACCATACAAGCAAAGCCATACCAGACAAGTCAATACAGTGGGGATGTAGAGCAAAGATGTAGAACAGATTCAGCCCAAATACACCTTAATATGGGGGATGCCCATAGAACCCAGGTTGTGGCCCTTGGTGGTGGGCCTGTGTGGCATTCAGAATCTGCAACTGTTCCAAAATGTTTCTTTGGTTAGTTTGCAATTCAGCCATGCTGGCCCTGAATTTGGTTGTCAAGTTGGCCATGTGGCTGTTATGGGTCCTAAATTCAGTCAGCATGTCACTTAAGCTATTATTGAGGTTCTCTAATTGGGCATTAATATGCTCGTGGTTTTGTTGATTTTGGCGCCGAAATAGCCGCCTCTCATGGTGCCATGCTGACTCCATCATCTGCACGCCCCTCCCCTGGGAAACTGGCCGACGTTGCTGAGTACGCCTCCCAATTCCCCGGTTGTGGGGCGTGCAGATGATGTTGCTCTAGGACCCCCAACAGTCACAGGTATGCTTTGCAAATCCTCAACAGCAGATCTTAAACTGGGGACTGGAGGGTCAGTCTCTGCATGCTGCCCACGATGTGCAGGCAGCATGCAGCCAGCTTCCCTCTGCTGCTGAGGATTTGTCGGAGAAACATTTTGGGACAGTTGCAGATTCTGGCCCAGGGGGAGATCTTCATAAGGTCCCATGCAGGTTCCATCCTTCTCCAACTCCTGGATTTCCTCCATCAGTGTGTGGCTCTGTTGGGACATGTAAATAAAAAAGGTTCAGTGTGGGGAATACATATGTAAGTGTTGGATGTGATTGAATAGAAATACATATCAGGCAGTCCTTTGCTAATCTCAATACTTTACTACTCTTCCTAAATGTTCGGAAACGTCATGTATGGGCAACCAAATTATCAAATCATCTGTCCACACACATCACACACCCTGGTCAAACTCCGCTACAAGGTACACCCTAGGGGCATGTGTTTAGATATGCCTTGCTGGCTAATTTCACAGGTTGCACAATTTTTTGGGAAAGAAAACATTACTAACCTGCAGGAATAGGCGGGTTGTCCGTGTCCTGTTGTGCCGAGTGTCCCTCTAACGCAACAGGATGTAGCAGGCCCAGCACCATCTCCTCAGCCTGGGTAAATTTCAATTTAGTGGGGAATCCTCCGCCAGTTTGTAAGCTGAAAAACATAGTTACACAAATTTAGCTCAATGATGTCTATATAAGACGAATAAAACCCAAAAATAAGATATGTACCTGTAACGCTGCCTTTTATTCTCTTTCTTCCGTGCGGCATATTTGAGGTCCGATATTTTCAGTTGAATCTGTTCTACATCTTTGAGCTCGTCCTCCGCTGCATTGACTTGTTTGGTGAGTTCTGCCAAAATCTCAGCTTTGCGCTGCTTGCTTGTTGATTTGGATTTGCTCCCATATAGCTCATCATAATATAACGTGAGGCCACTAGCCAATGCCAGAGTTTGGGCCTCACCAAAATGGCCACTCAAGTGGCCTCTGCGCAATGTGCGCCCTGTTGGTTGTGGTTGTGGCTCCTCATTGTTTCCAGGCAAATGGGGTGACATTCTGGCCTGGGTGTGTGTTGGAGAATTCAAGGACTGCAGGCTGGCTGATGATCTAACTGGACTGGGAAAGGGACTGGGTGTTCGTGGCTGGGTGGCCACAGAAGTTGCAGGGGTTGATGTGGCATAGGGTGATTGGCTGGCCACTTGTGCCGGTGGCGAATGTGGCCGAGGAAGAGAGGGTCTGGATGAGCTTGAAGTTGTGCTTGGGGCCCTGTGGCTCTGTGGGCCCTTGGAACGAGCATGGCCCTTGGAGGTACTTGGACGGTCCATGGGTGACCCAGAGCTTGTGGTTCTGCCACTCTTGCCCGTGGATTGGTAGCCCCGTGTGGGTGGGGATGTGGAGCTTGGAATTCTCTGCCTTTTAGGGCTTTTGCCCCTGCTGTGTCTTCTGGGCCGTAGGGGGCTTCTGGGCCTTCTTGGCCGTCGTGGGCTTCTGGCCCTGCTGTGGCTTCTTGGGCGTCGGGGCTTCTGGCCCTGCTGTGGCTTCTTGGGCGTTGGGGGCTTCTGGCCCTGCTGTGGCTTCTTGGCCGTCGTGGGCTTCTGGCCCTGCTGTGGCTTCTTGGCCGTCGGGGGCTTCTGGCCCTGCTGTGGCTTCTTGGCCGTCGGGGGCTTCTGGCCCTGCTGTGGCTTCTTGGCCGTCGGGGGGCTTCTGGGCGTTGGGGGCTTCTTTGCCGGCTTGGGCTTCTTTCATGGTGGGTTTTGGATTTGAACACTGCCTTGGTGCCACGTGGGGGGGGGGGGGATGTGGGCCCGGGGGGGGGCTGGTGCTTCGCACCCTCTTACCAGTTTTTAGCACCTCCCTTGTGGTAGGCTTGGTGGCCTATGTCTTTCGCTTTGCTTGTGCCTCCCTTTTTCTGGGAGTAGTGGTGGGTCGCTTGGGCGGAGCATTGGGTTTTTGCCGCAGTTTGGTTTTGGGCATTTGTGAACAAGTTTTTGGCCCTTCTGAAGCCTCCTGCCGCTTGGGTGCCTTTTTCCCGCTTGCCGCTGCTTGCTTCTTTGGTGCCATTTTGCACGGACTCTGAAAGAGAATGAGCTGTGTGTCCAGGGACCTTTAAATATGATTGGCGGCCTGCGACACGTACGCGTGCCTAAGGCCGTTCGTTCGGCCGTGCGGAACCCGGAAACCGCTGGGGCATTACTTATCTGCTGCGGAGAAGAACAAAGATGGCGCCCACAATCTTCACCCGCCAACAAGAAGAGATCATCATGCTTGTAAGTGTCTTTTTATCAGTTTGATTTGCCAGCTAAATGCATGTCTACCCCTTAAGGAAGTGCAGGAAGTAAGGGCTTTATTTAAAAGTGGCTACAACTCCGTGCACAACCAAAGTCACGGCACACACGTGCCAAACACCAGTTCGGCCAGCTTTAAAGGATTTGATTAGCCTAGAAAATACCATTTTGTGAATACTCACCAGTAAAATGGATATTATTGGTGTGTCACACACACCCCGCTTCCTGTAGTAATAACGTTCGGGTAAACCATCTCCAGATGTCATTGCAGAGAGAGAGAGATCTTGAAACTGGCCCCTCCCAGTCTATATATACCTGGGACCTCCCACTTAATCCCCAGTGTAATTGAAAAGCAGTAAGACAAGGTACCAGAAAAATTAACCCTCAACAAACTTATAGCTTCACCAAATAGAGAAAACCAGGATACTAAAAAGGGCGGGTGAAGCGGTGTGTGTGTGACACACCAATAATATCCATTTTACTGGTGAGTATTCACAAAATGGTATTATTCTTTGTGTGTCACACACACCCCGCTTCCTGTAGTAATAACGTTCGGGACATCCAAAAGCAGTGTCCCTAAAGGGTGGGTATCCAGCAGGAAGATGAAGCATAACTCAAACCACTGCAGTTTGCAGAACCTTGCAGCCAAACACAGCATCCGCTGAGGCTCGCACATCAACCTTGTAAAACTTTGTAAAAGTATGAACCGAAGACCAAGTAGCCACCTTACAAACTTGTTCAACAGAAGCCTGGTGCTGAAAGGCCCAGGACGCCCCAATAGCAGAGTAGAATGAGCAGTGATACGGAAGGGAGGAACTTTTCCCTTAGCCGTATAGGCGCCAATAATGGCTTGACGAATCCATTTACTAATGGAAGATTTAGCCGGGGCCAAACCCTTCCTAGGCGCACAAGGTAAAACGAAAAAGGCATCAGTCTTACGGAAAGAAGACGTAGCACGCAAATAAAATGAACACAGCGAACAACATCCAAACAGTGCAAAACCTTCTCCTTGTCATTCTTGGGTTTAGGACACAAGGAGGGAAGAACAATGTCCTGATTCAGATGGAATGCAGAAACAACCTTAGGAAGAAAATCCGATTTGAACCGAAATACCACCTTATCTTGATGTTTCTCAAGGTAGGGCGCCTGAATGGACAAGGCCGCCAACTCAGAGACACGCCGAACCGAAGTGATAGCCACAAGAAAGACTACCTTCTGAGTCAAAGTGGAAAGAACAATATCCGACAAAGGCTCAAAAGGAGGAGCCTGAAGAGCAGACAAAACCAAATTCAGATCCCAAACAGGTAGCAACGCCTTCCTAGGAGGCCGCAGATGCGTAACCCCCTGGAAAAAGGTCTTGACCAACGGATGAAGCGCAAAAGCCTTCTGAAAGAAAATAGACAAGGCAGAAACCTGCCCCTTCAAGGTACTAAGCTGGAGACCAGTCTCCAGTCCAGCTTGAAGAAAATCCAGAATTCTGGAAACAGAAAAGACTCTGCAGGGCAAAGATCTAGCCTCACACCAATCGATGTAAGAACGCCAGGCTCTATAATAGATAGCAGAGGAAGACCTCTTTCGAGCACAGATAAGAATCTTGATAACTGAATCAGAAAGACCCTCCTCCTTTAAGATGGAGGTTTCAGCAGCCAAGCCGTCAAAGCCAGCGTTGGTAAATTGGGGTAACCCTGAGTGAGAAGATCCGGCCGCAGAGGAAGCTCGAACTGATCCACTGCCATCCGAACGACGTCCGCGAACCACATTCTTCTTGCCCGCCTTGGAGCCACGAGAATGGCGGGGACCTTTTCCAGAATCAACTTTCTTAACACTCTTCCTAGCAAGGGAATCGGAGGGAACAGATACAGGAACCCCAGTTTCCCCCAGCTCAGAGACATGGCATCCACCGCCAGAGCCAGAGGATCCTGAGACATTGATACAAAAGTCGGAAGTTTGTAATTGTGACGAGAGGCAAACAGGTCCACCTCCGGTGTTCCCCACCGAAGACACAGAGCCTGAAAAACCTGAGGATGGAGAGACCATTCCCCCAGACGGGAGGAGCATCTGCTTAGAAGGTCCGCTTCCGTGTTTTCCACCCCCGGAATGTAAACTGCCAACAGGCAAGGAACATGAGCCTCCGCCCAGGTCAGAATCAGGGAAACCTCTCTGAGAGCTCCCAGACTGCGAGTCCCTCCCTGATGATTGATGTAGGCAACCGCCGTCCTGTTGTCCGAACGCACCTGAACCGGAAGGCCCCGGACATGGTGAGTCAGAAGAGAAAGAACCAGACGGATAGCTCTCAGCTCCAGAACATTGATGGGCAAGTGAGTCTCTCGAGGACCCCACTGCCCCTGGAACTGAAGATCCTTCGAGAATCCCCCCCAACCCGAAAGGCTGGCGTCCGTGGTGACAGTCTCCCATAGAGGAGTCAGAAAGGACTTGCCCTTCAAGAGATTGTTCGAAACCAACCACCACCGAAGAGACTGCTGGACCCGGGAGGACAACTGGAAGGGTTGGTCCAATGAAAGTGGAGAACGGTCCCAAGCGTCCGAGTGTGAAACTGAGCAACGGTAACTGCCTTGAAGGAGGCTACCATCAACCCCACCAGCCTCATCCCCAGACGGATGGACGGTCGAGGATTGGAGAGAAGAAGCCGAACCAAATCCTGAATCAAAAGTATCTTCGACTGAGGTAGAAAAACCCTGTGCTGACAAGAGTCTATTGTCATCCCCAAGAAGGACGCCACCTCGGCCGGAGTCAGGGAGGACTTGGGATAGTCAATTACCCAACCAAAGCTTTCCAGCGTAGAGACCACCATGCTGGTGTCCTTCTCCGCTTGATTGAAGGAAGGAGCCATGATGAGAAGGTCGTCCAGGTAAGGCAAAATTCGAATGCCTTGAGTTCTGAGAATGGCCATCACCCCTGCTAGAACCTTGGTGAACACCCTTGGCGCCGAGGTAAGACCAAACGGAAGCGCCACGAATTGAAAATGCTGATCCTCTACCATGAAGCGCAGAAAACGCTGATGGACCGGGCAGACGGGAACATGCAGATAAGCATCCTTTATGTCTATGGAAGTCATGAAGTCCCCCTGCCGAAGAGAAGTGATGGCCGAGCGCAGAGTTTCCATGCGAAACTTCCGTGGACGAATGAACCTGTTGAGGAACTTCAGATCCAGGATAGGGCGCACCGATCCGTCCCTCTTGGGCACCGTGAAAAGATTGGAATAGAAACCGAGACCAAAATTCCAAGGTTGGCACCGGACGGATGACCGCCATATCTAGAAGATTCCCTACCGACACTCGGAGTTCTTGGGCGACCAAAGGATCGGTAGGTATTCGGGACTTGAGAAATCTTGAGGGAGGACGGGACTGGAACTCCAGTTTGTAACCGGACGACACCACCTCCCGAATCCATCTGTCCGGGACCGCCTGGACCCAAGTCTGGGAGAAGTGTCGCAACCGTCCCCCCACCCTCACGGGTGAGGGCGCCCCCTCATTGCTGAGCAGGCTTAGGCGTGGGCTTAGGCTTGGAGCCCCACGAATGACCGGAACAGCCGCGGCCTCGCCCCCGGTTCCAGCTCGTGCCCCTGGTAGCAGGAAGGGAGGCCCCTCTGCCTGCCCTGTCACCCCGAAAGGAAGGATTGAAAGAAGTTCCTCGAAAAAGACGCCGTGGCTTCCTGCGCTGAGGCAACTTGCCTCCCTTGGTGACTGAATCCAACTTGTCACCAAACAGGCGTAAACCCAGAAAAGGAAGAGCTGTAAGTGATCTTTTGGCACCAACGTCCATTGACGGAGCCACACTGACCGCCGAATAGCAACCAAAAGAGCAGATGTCCTGCCACACATGGCCATAGCATCATCCTGGGCGGCCAGAACATAAGAAGCAAAAGATTCACACAATTGAAGAGAGGTAAACTCCTCACATTCCGGATTAAGATCCGCGTACAAATTTTTGATCAAGGCTTTAAGAGCCAATAGGACAATGGAAGAAGCGCATACCGGACGCAAGGTCGAACCGGCACTGATGAAACCATGACGAGCCAGCTGATCGATTCTACGATCCTCAACATCCTTAATTGTAGTAGTGTCTGGTGAATGCAGCACTGAAGAATTAGAGAGCCCCAAAACCGGTGCATCAACGTCTGGGGGTACTGTCCAAAGCTTGACCAATTCCTCCGAAAAGGGATACCTCCTGTCCCAATTAGCCGGGGAGCCAACAAGGCGGGTCGGCTGTTCCCATTCCTTAAGCACAACCCTTTCAAAATGTAGCTGACCAGGGAATGCTAAACGCGGCTTAGGCATCTCAAATAGCTCACCCTTAGGCGGAGGGACCGCCGCAGGTGGATCCAGAGACAAAATTTCAAAAACCTTGGAAAGGATAGAAGGAGTATCACAAGACACCCCAGTAGTCAAATCTGCCGAAGTATCAGTCAACAGGGGAGCATCATCATCCAAATCTTCCAAAATTTCCCCTTCTTCAGGCAAAGGACAATCTGACCAGTCTAACACCTCCGCTGCCTCCAAGGCAGGAGTCAGAGAAGGAGAATCAATGTGTTTCCTTTTAGCCGTAGCCTTATGAGCTACCTGTGCAGACAACAACTTCTCGAGAGTGGCCACTTGAGCGCACAACTCAGATTGCGAATCCCCAGCTGTGACAACGTCACCCTGGGTCCGGAATAAAAGTGGAGGGGCAGGGGACGACTGAGGTTGCGAAGAGCCAGGAGCCGGAGTACCAGACTGGCACGCAATATTCTGCTGTGCGCAAGGAACGCACAAAATGACATCATCCTCTGGGAGTGGAACCCCACATCCCCCACACTGCCTAGATTGCCCCGAGGAGCCATTTCCGGTATCATTGGAAGCCTCCATTCAGTGAAACTTTTTGGGAATTCGCAGAGCCCAGGGATTTATGCTATAAGCTACCCGGGATGCCCCTTATTCATTAAATAAAGTCCCAGGAGTGGGAGGATTTTTTGTAACCCAAAATAAGACTAGCCATGTATATCAGACTGGGAGACCCATGCAGCAGGGGTATCCCAAATCTGTAAGACAGAAAAAATACAATGTAAAATTCATGAATAAACCGCACATGCACACAGAGAGAAAAACAATATTATCCAATAAAAATACTAAATATATATATATATATATATATATAGTCATATACCTTTAAGCATGCTGATGCCTAACTAAAGGATCAAGCATGAGATATAATGCTTAATGAAAAGAAAGCCACCATGGCTTGTTATACTGACAAAAAAAAACCTACAATCTATACTAATATGGACCACAGCATAAAGTCCCCTAATGGGAATAAGCACTCATTGAAAGTAATACAGAAACGAAAGAGCAATAGTACAAGACCTTTTTAAGTGGCCGAAGTTGAAAGAGACAGCGGGACCAGGGCGCAGAAATCACCTCACAGGCCGGTGCGAGCGATCCCACAGCTGAGAGAAGACGGGCAGGCCAGAGAGCGTGCGCGAATCGCTCTGACCCCGCCCTGTCCGCCAATCACCGCACAGCACCGGCTGTGCCGAGCGCGGCCCCGCCCCTAAAGCACAAATTACCTCAGAGAGGTAAAAAATGGCGACAGCGCCATTCAGAAATGCCCAAACCGGACCCGGTCTGCTGACCCCGCCAGAAGGAAACGCCGCACACAGTAAACACTTCATAATAAAAGACACACACACAGACACGCGTGCACCGACGCCCACAAAAATAAGTACAATTAAAAGGGAAATTACCTCAGGATATACTAGAAAGACCCCTCACCTCCCCCCCCTCCCCCCTAAAGGACTTCCCCACCAAAAAAGGGAAGGCCATGAGAAGGAGAGAAGAGATATGGGGACAACGGGACGGGGCATCCCAAAATCCGGGTCACCAACCGGATAACCACTCTGCCCCAATAATGGGAACTAGTGGAGGAGATAAGCTCCTAGGCACCACCAGGTGCCGGCTACCATTACCCAGTCAGCAGCCGAAGCTGGGAGGCTTCCGATAGTTACCAAATACTAGTAAAAAAAGAACTGGGCAGAAATAGACCAGGGGGGGTGCCGGGGTGTAACCCCGGCTACATGCAAGCAGGAGACTTCTTTCTTCTGTCTTGACGCATCTTGCAGAGAGAGAACACTGGGGATTAAGTGGGAGGTCCCAGGTATATATAGACTGGGAGGGGCCAGTTTCAAGATCTCTCTCTCTCTCTGCAATGACATCTGGAGATGGTTTACCCGAACGTTATTACTACAGGAAGCGGGGTGTGTGTGACACACAAAGAATATGTGTGTGTTAATGTCATTTAGTCAAAGGATCTATTTTTGACAGATATTGGTAGGCAATTGGAACTAAATGCTATGTTTGCTTTATGTTTTGTAGATCATGCTGGAGCGCAGGTACGACTACCTGCCCAACTCTTTTGATAAACGCACCGTCGCCCTGGAGATCATCGGGAAAATACAGCAACAGACCGACACCACCTTCACCCACACTCAGATCATGCAGCATTGGTCGGACCTGAAGCGGCTGCACATGCCCCGGGTGCGGAGGTTTTTCGGCATCCATTTCCCTAGTAAGTACATAGCGATTGCATGCCAGATGTAACTAAGACAGAAGGTAGGCCTTTAGTTAAAATGTCTTTTCTTTGGTAGTGTTGGAAATGGATTACCGCATACGCCGCACCCGGAGGCGCACAGGCCGACCAGTGCTGCATTAAGCTGCAGCTGGAAGTGAAGGTGGTGGATCTCCAGGGCGACGGTCCTACCCCTCCTCTGTTGGCTCCTCCGACCAGCCCCTGGACCTTTCCACAGAGGAGGGGTGGCATGGCGTGGGCAGGAAGTCGTACCCGCCACGCATGCGGGAGCCTCTGGTATGTGACTCTTCATGTATACGCACACACATATACATTCTATTTACTACCAAGCTGATTCCCTTCATCTGTTTTTATAGATGCTTCGGGAGCGGGTGAAGTTGTGGAGGAAGCGGCAGATCGGCCACCTGAAGAACATGGAGAAGGTGATTGATGTGACCAAGACATTTAAATAGACATTTTATTACTGTTGAATAAGACATAAATACTAACTGTAATTGCCATGTTTCTCCAGGAACTTCTTCACAGCAGAAGCAGGGCCCAGGACGTCGGGTTGTCCCCCAACGAGCCCTCTCTCGGCCACCAACCAAGTAAGTAGTAATGCCATTATTTGCAGTATGTGGTAATTGACGTGAACACACAGATACATCAAGCCATAGTCAATGGCATTCGAAGAATGACCTCTGGCCACTTCCTTAGCTTAATGACTTGCCAGAAGGACATATGTGGCCTTTATTTAATTAGCTAACTAAAAAACATTCAATCCACAGGTGACAAACATGTATTGTTCTCCAAGTAATGTTTTATTCTCAATTTGTTACAGGGACCACACGCCAAGCAGTTTTAGAACTGAATAGGAGGGTCCTTGAGTTGGTGGTCGATATGAAGGTGGTGATTGCCTCGTTGGGGACAACAGAAGAAGAGGAAGAAGATTAGAGTCCTGGGTCCTGGCCCTGTTTAGTTTATACTGTTTTTAAAAAAAGGCAGATTTTTACCCATTTTATATTTTTTATACAAAAAAACCTACATCGTACATAGTTCACTTTTTTAAAAAATCTTTAACGAAAAAAATTAAACAAAGTTTCATTGTCATTTATTTAAACACATACATTTACACCAAAGAAAGGGTCAAAGACATATTTTTATATCAAGATTCAGATGTCCGCGAAGTGGTTTGGGTAAGTTTTAGGGGCCTAAAATGGAAGAAGAACCTAACCGCGAAGTGGTTTGGGTAAGTTTTAGGGGCCTAAAATGGAAGAAGAACCTAACCGCGAAGTGGTTTGGGTAAGTTTTAGGGGCCCTAAAATGGAAAAAGAACCTAACCGCGAAGTGGTTTGGGTAAGTTTGAGGGGCATAAAATGGAAGAAGAACCTAACCGGGAAGTGGTTGTGGTGAGCTTTAAGGGTCCAAAAGGGAAGATGGAGGATAGCGCTAAGTGGTTTGGGTGAGCTTTAAGGGTCCAAAAGAGAAGATGGAGGATAGCGCTAAGTGGTTGGGGTGAGCTTTAAGGGTCCAAAAGGGAAGATGGAGGATAGCGCTAAGTGGTTTGGGTGAGCTTTAAGGGTCCAAAAGGGAAGATGGAGGATAGCGCTAAGTGGTTGGGGTGAGCTTTAAGGGTCCAAAAGGGAAGATGGAGGATAGCGCTAAGTGATTTAGCTAAACATTGTAGTAGAAGTGAGGGTGGCAAATATGTAGGCGAGCACTTTAATGAGTTAAGTTTGTAGTGCGCAGGCGCAAGATCGTAAGGATTTTCGTCTGGACGCCGAAGTCAGCCCGAAGGGAAGAGCCACAAACTGGAAGAACCCTTGGTGTCCCGGAAAGACCGGCACATGAAGGTAAGCGTCCTTGATATCTATTGAGGTCATAAAGTCCCCCGGACGCAGTGAGTCGACAGCAGAGCGCAGAGTCTCCATGCGAAATTTTTTGGTTCTGATAAACCCGTTGAGAGTTTTCAAGTCCAAAATGGGTCTTATGGAACCATCTTTTTTGGGGACCGTAAAGAGGTTGGAATAGTAACCCAGACCTCTCTCTGTGGGGGGAACCGGACAAACTACCCCCATATCCCAAAGGTTTTGCACCGCCATAAAAAGGCCCTGTGCCGCCCGTGGGTCCGACGGAACCCGAGGAATCTGGGAGGAGGCCGGCATGCAAACTCCAGCTTGTACCCAGAGGAAATTACCTCCTTGATCCAGACGTCTGTGATCTCTAGGGTCCAGACCTGAGCAAAGAGCCGCAGCAGTCCCCACACCCGCAAGGGAGAGGGCGCCCCTTCATTGCTGAGCGGGCTTGGCAACGGATTTGGGTTTAGTACCCCAGGAAGTC
This sequence comes from Gastrophryne carolinensis, assembly GCA_027917425.1. Classification (NCBI taxonomy): domain Eukaryota; kingdom Metazoa; phylum Chordata; class Amphibia; order Anura; family Microhylidae; genus Gastrophryne; species Gastrophryne carolinensis. The sequence goes on along the minus strand of CM051237.1, from coordinate 212,499,937 downwards.
CCGGGTCGGGCATGTCCTCTGCCCCTACCCCAGGCATCTCCTCGGAATGCAGTGAAAAACGTTCCCCTGCTTGACCGAGAACCACAAAAGGAAGGGTTGAATGAACCCGAACCCCGAAAGGGCCGGTGCTGCTTCCTGCGTTGAGGTAACTTATCCCCTCTGGCAACCGAGTCTAAATGATCACCAAACAGGCGCAGACCTACGAAGGGAAGACCTGTGAGCGCCTTCTTAGCAGCGTTACTGGCCGCCCACTGGCGCAACCAGACCGACCGGTGTATAGCAACCTGCAATGCCGAGGTCCTGCTATACATACGGATAGTATCATCCAAGGCTGATAAAAAAAAAAGCAATGAACATCTCACAATGAGTATAGGCTGTAAACTCCTCACTGCAAGGATCCAGTTGGGAACCATCCAAAAGGCCCCTAATTAGAGCTCTAGTAGCCACGGCTGTAATCGCAGAAGCACAAACCGTGCACAAGGCCGAACCCACACAAGCAAAGGCATGTGAAGCCAATTGATCGAGACGTCGGTCCTCACCATCCTTCAAGGTAGTGGAATCCGGGGTATGCACGACTGAAGTATTGGACAATCCCAGGACGGGCGCGTCGACCTCTGGAGGGGTCGACCAAAGTTTCACCACATCAACAGGAAAGGGATACTTCCTATCCCACCAGTGAGGGATACCAGGGAGCAGACTAGGCTTTTCCCCATTCCTTAAGGATCAGGTTGTTAAAGTGCTTCTGATCCGGGAACTCCAAACGAGGTTTGGCGGTCCCAAAAAATCCCCCCCCCGTTGCGGAGGGGCCTCCGTAGGAGGGGAAATGGCAAGTACCTCAAAAATCTGAGTAAGGAGCCTATGGGTGTCGACAGTATCCCCGCGCTCTGAGCTGGCATCAGCGCCAGGGTACTGCCGATCCTCAGATGAGTCAGAGTCTGGGAACAGTTCCCCTTCCTCGAGCGGGGAACCATCAGACCAGTCAAATGGTTCAAAATCAGCATAATCAAAGGCCGGCGCCGCTGGCACCAAGTGCCGTCTCTTAGCTGGGGCCTTCCTGGCCGCAGAGCTAGCAATCAGTCTCTCAATGTTGGCCAGTGTTGTGCATACATCAGATTGCGACTCCCCACTGGTGACAACGTCACTTGGGGTCATAACCAGGGGTGGGGGTGTAGGTGATGAGGCCAGCGGGGCTGAACCGTCCGCACGGGGCCCGGCTTGCCGCACAAGTGCCTGTTGTGCACATGGTATACAAATTTGCACATTATCTCCCAAAAGGGATGCCCCACATATCACACATGATCGGGGTTGTCCCGAAGGGACCCCGAGTCCAGTATCCTGGAGAGCCTCCATATGGTGATTTTTTGATAGTCGCAATGATCAATGGGAATTACGCTATGAAGCTGCCCGGGATGCCCCTTAGCGTCCGTTAGTGGGAGGATTTAATAATGACAAAAGGGAACCCCAATTTGAACAAGGGACCTAAGGATCGGGAGAACCCCCTTTTTTATTAAAGGCTTGGTAGTCCCACCTGAAAGACACAATAAGGGACCCCATAAAAATCAAATATGCACACAGAAAAATTCTAAGCACAAACATATGCAGCATAAGGCATCAATTGTATACACACATCCAGGTAATATGGTAATAAAGGGGTTAAATGCAGTAATTAAAGCAGTATCCCCAGGCGCTGTGATAACAGCGCAACACATATATATATATATAGACAAAAATAAAAAACCAAGGCCCCACAGGGCACTCACAGTATCCGGCAGACAGGAATGGCATCTATTCGCCAGGAGAGCCTCAGAAAGAAGGGCGGGCCAGCGCGGATTTCGCGCCGTGCGTGACCCCGCCCCCTCCCAGCCCGGGAACGGAGAAACGGCTCCCAGCCAATGGCTGAGAGCCACAAAAAACGCCGGAAGAGAGGGCCGCCGCTGCATACAGCGAGCGTGCGGGCCGCAGATCACAGTGACAACACCAAACATATGCACACACACGCGCTGGCAGTAGCCAGTACGTGAAGTAAAAACAGCACATTGACAGTACTATACGGGACAAGATGGAGGGTCAGCCCCCCCCCCCCCCCCCCTACTATCCAGGAACGGGGAGTAATGGAGGGGAAGTCGAAAGCTACCTATAATTATGTAGCGACAGCATCGATGCGGACAGGGCATCCCACGTCAGGATCACTAACCTGACGACCGCCTACCCCTTGGTGGGGGATTTGCGGTGGAGCATGGCTCCTGTTAAAACACCTCTAAGGTGTGCCCTACCCTCACCCGGACCTTACAGCCAAGGGACATTAATGAAATAGTCCAGGTGGAAATAGGAAAAAAGTGGCCGGGTGTACATCCGGCTTACCTGTAAAGGAAAGAGACAGCCATCTTCTTGACTTGCTTCGCCGTCTGCAGAGACTTATCTGGGGAATGTGTGGGAGGTCCCAGGTATTTATGGACCGGGGGGGGGGCTTCTTTTTCTAGTCATCTCTGCAGAAGTTCGCCCTCTACTGGACCATAACCTACGTCTAATTAATCTTTCCGAAGCAGGGTGTGAGACATACTTGGAATAGTGGCACGGGTGGGAATAGGACATAGGTCTGGGGGCTGTGCAGCCCGGCTTACCTGTAAGGAGAGAGAGAGCCATCATCTTGACCTTCGCCGCCCACTGCAGAGACTAAACTGGGGAATGAGTGGGAGGTCCCGGGTATATATGGCCCGGGAGGGGCGTCTTTTTTGCCATCTCTGCAGTAAAGCGCCCTCTTGTGGACTATATCCCAGACGTAATGATTATTGCTGGAGCAGGGCGTGATGCATACTTGGAATATAAGCCCAGGCTGATAGCTTTTGCTTACCAGGCTGAAGAAGGGTTAAGACAGACTAATCTAGGTCCACATTAGGTCAGGAATGTTGATTTTGAGTAGTTTGTTCCACAGAATACAGAGAAGAGGACCTAAAAACGGAAAGCCATGCCACACACATCCATCCACCTAGCCTTCCCAAACCTCCCCTCTATTTATTTGCTGGTAAAGGAATTCAAGACAAGTGATTGTTTGAGTGCAGATTATACTGTAGCTATTTAGAGTAATACAGTAATAATTTGTTTTGTTTGTTTTCATTGTAGTCTATTGCCATATTCTATTTGCCATACCGTCTCTCGTATATTTGCAAGCATTGCTTGAATGATTTCTGCGTTACGAACCCCTTTTATACATATCAGCATAAACTGTCTGCTCAAAGTGTGGTTGTCTCTGGTGAAGCAGAATAATAATTCTAAAAGCAAAATTGAATATTTTCCATTTTTTCCTGTTATCCTTAAAAAGGGCCTGTGTGGCCTGAAGTGTTGGATTGTTTCACAACAGCAAACTTCACAAGAGTGCAGGTGGGGATTCCATGCAAGCAGGTGTCTGGCGCTGTGACCTTACCTTAGCAGCAGGACAAGCGACACTGTGTAAATAAGGGGCCTTTATGGAAAATCAATATTGTTAATAATGGTGCATATATATATATATATATATATATATATATATATATATATATATACATATACAGCATGGCATGACATGAAGTGGGAAGGCCTAAGGCAGGTTTTCCAAGCTAGATAATATCGGCATTCCGAAACCAAATAATAAGAACAAAAGAGGTATTAGAGGGCACTAGATAATATCAACATTCTGCGACCATACCATAAATATGTTGTAAATAGACATGCAAACAAGACCTGAAAGAGTAGCTGCTGGGTAATCCCATTATGCACCCTCTTAGCAAAACGGGTGGGACATCAAAAGGTAGACAGGCAATGACTGGACATCAAAGGGTTAGACAGCCAATAGACGCTGGCACCACGAAATATACAAACGGCTGCTGGGAATTTCCGTGATGGACCCTCTTAGCATAACCGGTGGGACAGGCCCGAGGGGTGAGGACAGCAGGACTGGAGAGCAAAGGGTGGGGAAGTATAATGGAGGTGTGTGCAGCCAGATTGGGGGACAGAAGGAAGGAAGGAAGGCAAGAAGGAGACTGCTGGCACATGAGAAGGGCAAGGCGGGAGACAGGAGAGAAAAGGCATGAAGCTACCAGCTGAAAAGGTCTGCTTATGGGTGCCCGGTTCAGGAGGGTAATGCTTTTAATGTTACCTTAATCCCTGTATATATGTATGCCAGTCCCAGAATTGTATTGTATTGTGTTGAAAGATTTGATTGCATTATTGTATTATTCTGTCAACAATATATCTCTTTATTTACTTCTTGTCTCAGTGTCCTCTGCATATACCAGAAGTCAAAAGAACCTACAGTCTTATGCGTGTATCCATTGTGTGATCATTGGCCAGATATTGATAATATTTGTATATGTGTTTGCCTATTTTAGTCGAGCCGGGCAGGATAGATATATATATACATATATTATTATTAATATTTGGTTATTAATTATTTAATTTTATTTACATAATTGGCTTGCGCCAGCCAGGAGGTATTATTAATATTAGTTATTGATATTTAATTGTTTACATAATTGGCACGTGCCATTCAGGAGAGGTTGTATTGTTTACAACTGTACTATCCTGTCCAGCTGTGATAAATTTGATGTGTGGTGGGCACTGTAGAAGCTTCTCCCTGATTCAGTGCAGAGCCAATCGAGAACGCTAAGTGGTGTCCAGAGTTCAAAGCACCCAAGACTACTCTACATCCAACAACAATACAAGCTGCAGCGGACGATAGGTAGCGCCAGTTAAATGCGTCCGGCATTCAGCGCTAAAGCCCATATTTAAGAAAAAAATAACCCCCTTAAGGTTTTGGGCTTTTTTCAGTAAAGTGGATTTGCGCATCAAAAATGGTGGACAGCGATATATGTGCACATTTGACAAGGTTGTGGATCTATGCTGACCTGTCCAAACATTTCATTAACTGTCAGCGGTGTAATGAGACAAGTGTGTAATGTATAGGAGTGTGTGTACTACGACTATAGCCATAGCTACAGCAGGCGTCTTTGTGTAGATAGGTGTATGTATAGCACACATGCAATGTATATCTATTAATATTTGCCCAGTTTTTCAACACAATTGTGAAAATTCATTTCCCATTGCTGTCACCCACTCCTTTTTAAATATCTGATCGACTGCCACTTTGGATTAATGATTACCGAAGTGCAAACAGAAGGCCTAAAGAAGTTCCTTTCTTGTGATCACACACCTGGGTTCCTTTCTCTGGTTATCTCTTGTACACAAAATCACTTATAATTTAAAACATTTTATGTTGCTATTTGTAGTTATCTGTGTGAAAAGCTGCTTTTGTAAATGTGATCTTGTTACGCCTTTTTAAAAAGAAAAAAATATTAGCACTTGGTGTAGTTTTAATTTTCTGATGGCTTTTCAGCTTATGTGCTGGTCTGTTTTACCCCGACAGCTTTCCATTTTGCACTATAGAAAAGCCATTGTAAGCCCTAGCAACCCACAGGCTTGAACTTCATCAACATCTTGGGCTCACCCTTAAACTAAAAAACACAATTAGACCGTAATCGTATAGAATATTGACCAAATAACTAAATGTACTGGAACTTACTGAAAAAAAACTCAGAAAATACTTCAGGCCAGAAAAAATTGTTTTAGTTTTGGATCTCTTGTTCTGCCCTGATGGGGGTCAGTGCCTGGGCCCATAAGGGGATCCTCTGGTGCTCTAGTGGGTCAGTCCACTATCAACCCCTACTCAGTTTTATGTATTTCATACAGCAAGAAAAGAAGGAGCAACTCACATTTGAAAGGTTCCATGGGCTGGTGTAAAGTTCTGGATAACTTCTGATGAATAACTACATACATTTCTTGCATGCAATTCTAAACCCAAAGGATTTAATTTAGAATTGCCTTGTCCTCTTGCAAATAAAACAGCTTTCAAAGTTTTATAAATAAATTTTTTTTTACTTGCAATTCAGCACCATTTTTAGCTTTGTGAATTATTAAAACATTTGCACAGCTAAACAATGATGTTGAATTGCACTAATGAAAAAAATACCATTTTGTAATAACTCACCTGTAAAATGGTTATTATTACAAGTATGTCACACACCCCGCTTCCGAATATTCATGACACTTGGGTAACTGTCCTGTAGAGGGCGATCTTGCAGAGATTACATGAAAAAAAAAGGAAACCCTCCCGGCCCATAAATACCTGGGACCTCCCACCATTCCCCAGTATAAGACAGCAGTAAAGGGACCAGGAAGAGCCAAATGTAAACAGCAAAGAAAAAGGTTCACCATATAAAGGATCCCAGAAAACCAAAAAAAGGTAGGATGAAGCGGGGTGTGTGACATACTTGTAATAACCATTTTACAGGTGAGTAATCACAAAATGGTATCGTTCCCAGTATGTCACACACCCCGCTTCCGAATATTCATGACACTTGGGACATCCAATAGCAGTGCCCATAATAGGTGGGGATCCCAAAAAGACAATAATGCAAACTTAAACTACTGCAGCTTGCAGAACTTTGCGGCCAAAAACAGCATCCGCTGAGGCCCGAACATCAACCTTATAAAACTTGGAAAAAGTATGAACAGAAGACCAAGTAGCAGCCTTACAAACTTGTTCAACAGAAGCCTGATGCTGAAAAGCCCAAGATGCTCCAACAGCACGAGTAGAATGAGCAGTAACACGAAAAGGGGGAACCCTCCCCTTGGCAGAATAGGCCCCAACAATGGCCTGTCGGATCCATTTACTAATGGAAGACTTAGCGGGCGCCAGGCCTTTCCTGGGCCCGGAGGGCACCACGAAAAAGGCGTCCATCTTACGAAAAGGAGAAGTAGCCACCAAATAATATTTCACACATCGAACCACATCCAAAGAATGTAAGGTCCTCTCCTTGTCATTACTAGGCTTAGGACACAAGGAAGGGAGAACTACATCCTGATTGAGGTGGAAGGCCGAAACCACCGTAGGAAGGAAATCCGGCTTAAAGCGGAAAACTACCTTGTCCAGGTGCCTCTGAAAGTAAGGAGTCTGAATAGACAAGGCCGCCAACTCAGAGACACGCCGAACAGAGGTAATAGCCACCAAAAAGGCAACTTTCTGAATGAGCAGAAAAAGAGCAATATCATGCACCGGCTCAAAAGGGGGCGTCTGGAGAGCCGACAGAACAAAGTTTAAATCCCAAACCGGCAGCAAGGGCTTTCTAGGAGGCCGCACATGAGTAACCCCCTGGAAAAATGTCTTAACCAGGGGATGAAGGGCAAAAGACCTTTGAAAGAAAACCGCCAGGGCAGAAACCTGCCCCTTCAAAGTACTAAGCTGGAACCCCGAGTCCAGACCATGTTGAAGAAACTCCAGAATTCTGGGAATAGAAAAACACCCTACAAGGCAAGGCCCTAGCCTCGCACCAGTTAATATAAGACGTCCAAGTCCTATAGTATATGTTAGAGGAAGATCTCTTCCTAGCTCTAACAAGAGTCTGAACCACCGCATCAGAAAGACCTTCCTCCTTTAAGGTGGAGGTTTCAGCAGCCACGCCGTCAAAGCCAGCGTTGGTAAATCGGGGTAGCGTAGCTGACCCTGGGTGATAAGATCCGGAAGAAGAGGCAGATAAAACTGATCTACTGCCAGCCGCACAACGTCTGCGAACCACACTCGTCTTGGCCACCTTGGAGCCACCAGAATTGCTGGTGCCCCTTCTAGAGTCAGCTTGCGCACCACTTTGCCCACCATGGAGAAAGGGGGGGGGGGGGGAACAGGTACAGAAACCCCAGTTCCCTCCAAGCCAGGGACAAGGCATCCACTGCCAGGGCCAGAGGATCCTGAGACAGAGACACAAAGGCAGGAAGCTTGTGATTGTGACGAGAGGCAAAAAGATCCACCTCCGGAATCCCCCACTTGTGACAAAGGGACTGGAATATCTTGGAACTGGAGACCATTCTCCTTGGCTAGAGGATCTCCTGCTCAGGGAACCCGCCTTCGTGTTCTCCACTCCCGGGATGTAAATGGCTGAAATGCATGGGACATTGCTCTCTGCCCAAACAAGGATCAGAGATACCTCCCTGACGGCACTCCTGCTGCGAGTCCCTCCTTGGTGATTGATGTAAGCGACCGCCGTCCGATTGGACTTGAACTGGCAATCCCTGCAATAGAAGTGTCAAGCGAGACAGAACCAACCAAATGGTCCGTAGCTCCAAAACGTTGATAGGAGTATGAGCCTCCCGAGGCCCCCATAACCCCTGGAATTGATGTTCCCTCCAGAAGCCCCCCCAGCCCTACAGGCTGGCGTCCGTGGTGACCGTTTCCCAACAAGGGGTCAGAAAGGATCTGCCCTTCAACAGATTGCTTGACACTAGCCGCCACTGAAGGGACGGCTGAGCCTGGGGAGACAGCAGACAAGACTGATCCAATGACAGAGGACACTTGTCCCAAGTCGCTAGAAGATGGAGCTGAAGCGTCCTCATGTGAAACTGGGCAAAAGGAACTGCCTCGAAGGAAGCCACCATCAGACCTACCAATCTCATCCCTAGCCGGATAGATGGGCGAGGATTGGAAAGCAGTAGCCGAACCAAATCTTGGATCAGAAGAATCTTGGGCTGAGGAAGGAACACCCTGGCCTGAAAGGCATCCAGAGTCATGCCCAGAAACGAAACCTCCCTGGACGGGGAGAGGGAGGACTTGGGATAGTTGATCACCCAACCGAACCTCTCCAGCGTGGATACCACCACTCTGGTGTCTAGCTCCGCTTGGCTGAGAGAGGAAGCCAAAATGAGAAGGTCGTCCAGGTATGGTACAATGCGAATGCCCTGGACTCTGAGGAGGGCCATCACCCCCGCCAATACCTTGGTGAACACCCTCGGAGCCGAGGTAAGCCCGAATGGAAGGGCCACAAACTGAAAATTCTGATCTTCCACCACGAACCTGAGGAATCTCTGGAGTGCCAGAAGATAGGTACATGCAGATAAGCATCCCTGATGTCTATGGACGTCATGAAGTCCCCCTGATGAAGAGAATCGACGGCTGACCGCAATGTTTCCATGCGAAACTTCCTGAAGCGGATAAACCGATTGAGGAGCTTCAGATCCAAAACGGGTCGAACTGAGCCGCCCTTCTTGGGCACCGTGAATAGATTGGAATAGAATCCCAAGCCCCTTTCCACGGAAGGCACTGGGCGAATGACAGCCATGTCCAGCAGATAACTTACTGCCACCCGAAGCCCCTGTGTGGCCAGCGGATCCGAAGGCACTCGAGACCTGAAGAATCTGGGAGGAGGCCGGATCTCGAATTCCAGCTTGTAACCGGAAGACACCACTTCCAGAATCCATTTGTCTGAGACCTCCTGGTCCCAGACCTGGCAGAAATGCCGCAGCCTTCCCCCCACCCGCAAGGGTGAGGGCGCCCCCTCATTGCTGAGCTGGCTTAGAAGCGGGCCTCTACTCCAGGAATCACCTCTGAGGGTAGAGAAGGCCAAAACTCTGCCAGTTCTGGCACCACGAAAGGAAGGGTTAAAGGAGGCCGCCCCCCAAAAGGGACGACGTTGCCTCTTACGCTGAGGTAACTTCCCTCCTTTCGTGACAGAATCTAATCTTTCTCCAAAGAGCCGCAATCCCACAAAGAGAAGTGCTGTAAGCGACTTTTTGGCCACAAAATCAGCCGCCCACTGGCGCAACCATACCGACCGTCGAATAGCTACAAGCAAGGCCGAGGTTCTACCACACATGACCATGGTGTCATCCAAGGTGGCAAGCACAAAGGACATGAACAATTCACACCGCTTAAGGGCGGCGAACTCATCACTAGCCGGGTCAAGCCTGGAGGTACTCAAAAGGTCTCTAACCACAGACCTGGTAGCCACTGCCAAAAGCGCCGAAGCACAAACAGGCCGCAAGGCTGAACCGACACTAGCAAACGCGTGGCAAGCCATCTGATCAATGCGTTTATCCTCACCATCTTTGAGAGTGGTGGAGTCAGGAGAATGCAAAATAGAAGTATTAGATAACCCAAGCACCGGGGCACCCACCTCGGGAGGGGACGACCATCGTTTTACCACGTCCACCAGAATGGGACTTTTTATCCCAACCTTGAGGAATACCTGGAAGCCGAGTAGGCTTCTCCCATTCCTTAAGAATAATGCCATCAAAATGCTTTTGATTTGGGAACTCCAGGCGCGGCTTGGAAGTTCCAAAGAATTCCCCTTTTTGAGGAGCGGCCTCCTCAGGAGGAGAAATTGCCAGAACCTCAAAAAGGTGAGCCAAGACCTTCGGGGTATCCACAGCATCCCCCTGCCCTTGCTCAGTATCAGCACCAAAAAACTGCTGATTGTCAGAACCCTCAGAATCCTCAAATAATTCCCCCTCTTCTAGCGGGGAATAATCAGACCAGTCAAGGAAATCATAATCAAACTCAAAGGCCGGCGCAGCTGGAGACAAATGCTTTCGCTTAGCTGAGGCCTTTCTAGCAACAGAGCCAGAAATAAATTTCTCAATATTAGCCAATCTGGCACATACATCAGATTGCGACTCCCCACCTGTGACAACATCACTAGGGGTACGGATAAGGCAGGGTGGGGAAGGAGATGAGGCCGGGACCCCGGACCCAGATGCCTGGGCTCCCGACTGCTGCGTTATGGCCCGCTGAGCACAAGGTATGCAAACAAGTACATTATCCCCCGCAAGGGATGCCCCACAACCCACACACTGCCGGGGCTGCCCCGAGGGGAGCCCAAGTCGGTATCCTGAGAAGCCTCCATATGGTGATTTTAATGTAGTCGCAATGACCAGAGGGATTTACGCTATTAAGCTACCCGGGATGCGCCTTCAGGTCCCAAGTGGGAGGATTTTTTATTTTTTTGGAAACCCTAAATTAAACTCTAAGGGACCCTAGGACCGGGAGAACTCCCTCTTTAAACTTCAAAAGAAGGGATCCCACCTAGAAGACATGAGAACAGACATAAGTGTCAACATGCACATCACCCACCATATAAGACAGTTAAAAATGGTGAAATAAATAAAATCCACTCACCGCAGCAAAGCAGCGACCGTCAACCCTCACAGCAGCAAGGGAATGAGAGGGAGAGCAGCAAAGCAGGCAGTGAGGCCGGAAAGAGTGCTTGAGAGAAGCCGGCCTCGAGGTGAGGGGGTGGGGTGGGGGTGGACAGGCCACAATGAGCACGCCGAGCTCCCGGCCCCGCCCCCTCCTTAACTGCACCTGTTGAAAGTGAAACCGGCCCAGCAACAACGGCCGCAAAAACACATACAAACACACACAATCCACACACCTTTTCCCCTAAATAAAGTAAAACAACCCACAGGGGAAAAGCCCCCCCCCAAAGGGGCACAGAGGGACACGGTAGGGGGGAGAACCCACACCAATAGGTGAAAAGGGCAAGAGTGACGGGGCATCCCAAGCCGGGATCACCAACCCGGACACCGCCTACCCCTTTGTATGGGGTCTCACGGGGGAGCAAGCTCCCATATACACCATAAGGTGCAGCCTACCATTGCCTGACCTTCAGCCTAGGCTGGGAGGCATACTGCTATAGTTTAAATTAAAAAAGGTTCAGGCAGCAATAGAAACAAAAGGCCGGGGGGTTACCACGGCTACCTGCAAGGAGGAGACAACCATCTCCTGACTTGCTCGCCGACTGCAGAGACGAAAGACTCCAGAATGGTGGGAGGTCCCAGGTATTTATGGGCCGGGAGGGGTTCCTTTTTTTCATGTCATCTCTGCAAGATTGCCCTCTACAGGACAGTTACCCAAGTGTCATGAATATTCGGAAGCGGGGTGTGTGACATACTGGGAATAATTGTGAGAATAAAACATTCTGAACCAGTCCTTAATTGTAGGAGTTGGATGTTAGGGTATTTGTTTTATTTTTTGTCTGTGACAGATTACCAAGCTCATTCCAGCTATAAATTGATGGTGCTGCTTGCCATCCCTCCCATACATTTCCAGAAGGGCTTTTGTGAGTTCAGGTAGAGGCCTGGCTCTAAATCATCATTCAGATTCATCCCAAAGATAATCCATGGGTCTGAAGTCAGTGCTCCGTGTTCAACAGTCTCTAGGGTACAGTCATTATGGAACAGAAAAGAACCTTCCCCATAATATTCCCACAAAGTTGGAAACGTAAAATTGTCCAGAATGTCTTGGTATGCTGAGGCATTAACATTTACCTTAAAGAGATTCAGCAGCCAAATAAAAAAATAAAATAGATGGGGTTGGGTTTGATGGTGGGTCACGATTGTGACTTGATATTAGTCACAGAGCACTGCCATGCCCCTTCCATTCATTTGAATGGAGGCAGTTTGCCGAGGACTGAAAGCCCCTCCTCCTTGTAGTCAATGGAGATGGCTTGGCAGCACTGCTGTGACTGATAGCGGGGGCGGAATCTGGCTACCTGTAGGCTACAAGCTACTGGGAATAGAGTTCAGGCCTCAGGCGATGCAGAATACGGCAGCTGCAGAGTGGGCTAAGATCCAGGGAGCAGGTGAGTTACCAATCGCTGGGCTAGGATTGATCAGCTGTGCGGGACAAAAGGCAAGTACACTTTTTTTTCCTTTGTTTAATGCCTTCAACTACATACCCTCTACTCCAGCAAGCATTACAGGTAACATTGGCTGGGTATTCTCCAAACCCAGACTAGTCTATCAGATAGGGAACTGTCATTTGTCACTCAATAAAGATTAAGTCCATCCAATAAATAGGCTCATCAGTATTTTTCCACCACCACAACAGCCTGCTCCACAGAGAATTCTTCTGTCTCTGGAACTCTTGCCAACAAGTTCCAAAATGCGTCTGAAATAAACGCCAGCAAAATAATTATTAGTTAAATAATTATTAAGGTGACTAACAAGACCAGACCCCTAGCCACCAGGTGCACCATGTCCTCCATTGCTGGCATGATGTACCTGAAAATCTCCATAGCAAAGGAGTTCAGGCGTAGCGCAGAGAAGAGCGAGATCCCATTCTCTAAACGCCTCCACTGCCACCTTATACAGACCTTGCCTTGACGTGGTGCAAGCCGGCTGCAAAGCTGAGCCCACCATGGAGAACGCATGCTGAGCAAGCTGGTCTAACCTCTTATCCACTGGATCTCTCAAGGCAGCACTATCAGAAGTAGGTATCAGAGTATGCTGAGCCAGCCCCAATATGGGATAGTCTACCTTAGGTGGCGAAGACCAGACCTTAAAGCGGTCCTTCACCCTGAATAAGAGCCTATCTTGTATGTTTCCCACACCCTGTACATACAGATTGCTCACATTTAAAAATCATCCTACTTGCATCTACTGCATGTTATGAGCCTTTAAACATCCAAGATGGCGGCTCATGGAACTACAGGCAGCCTGCAAACAGGAAGTGTTTTCTGACTGTGCTGCTCTGCATTCTGGGATTGGTGACCTTCTCCTGACCCCAGTTCTGCTGTCTGAGCAAAGCACAGCTATAACCCACCCTCCTGTACTTTATCCCACTCTCCTCTCTTCAGTAAGTGTGATGCTTCTGAGTCAAGATGGCGGCGCCCATATCCTAAAGTCCCGAACAGAGTTGCAGACCAGTGAGGGAAAGAATAATAAGTAAGTGACTAAAAACTTAAAATATATTAATTTTAGATACTAGGGAATAGTTTTTTGAGGGTTTGGGCTTTTCAATAAATTATAGTGAAGGTCCGGTTTAACTGTCTCCTCTGGGAAGGGGAGATCTGGCATCCAAAATCTTAGGGTGAGATGGAAGCTTAATCGGGTTCTCTCACTCCTTTTCCACCAGCTTGTCAAAATGTGAAAGTCTCAGAAACACCTGCCTGGCCTTTTCACGCTTGTGAGGCTCACCCCACTACTTTTGCCGTGGCAGAGGGTTAGCCAGGTGTAGGAGCTCCTAAACTGCCTCTGAGAGCTCATCAACCTGATCTGTTGCATGATCCTAAGGGGTGACAGACGCATGTGTGGAGTCTGACTCCTCTCTGCTGCTGGCTGACATCACTTCCCCCTCTGACTGACCGGAACTGGAGACTGAATTGCTAAAGACGTCCTCGCCATCTAAGCTGGAATCCTCAGAGGGCTCTGCCTGAACGTGCTTGCGCTTAGCAGTACCCTTCCTGCCTTGTTGGATGGAGACCGACCCAGGATTTTCCAGGGGGATCAAGGCTACCGACCATACTCTCCAATTGTGCCACCCTCACCGCAACTTCCTTAGGTGAAAACGTTGGTTAGCGGAACCTTGGGACAAAAATTGACACGGCAGAGGAGGAGTCCAAGCTGGAAGCCGTCAGGGAAACGGCGATCCGGCCAATTGTATAAGGTGCTGCAGGACTGCAGGGCAACTGGTGCACAGGGGTCCCCCGCTTAAGGCCAGTGGCGCCTGGCACATGGGACACGCAGCACCACTCTGTATTGTGGTACGAAACCCCAGTGCCTCCGACATGGTAAGATGGCCGCTCTGATCGCTAGCCAGTACAGCTTTGCTCCACACCTCCCTGCCCGTCACCTGTGGCCCAACCTGCCGGCACTACACAGAAAGAAATAACACCATCTGACAGTTGAGATCAACCCACATTGAAAGGATGCAGCAGCTTCCAGACCCCCACCCTAGAAGACAAAAAAAAAAAAAACACCAGACTCATTTCCAATTTGAAAAAAAGTTGTGCCCTCTGGGGAGCCCTAACTTACCAGGGTGGAAAACACCAATGTTCTGCAGAAGCAGAGCAGCCCAGCAGCAGCGGGAGCTCCTCTGACACCTTTCCAAAATGGCAGTGCCTTGTGCCGAAAGAGAGAGAAGAAGGGGCAGAGCCACAGACCGCACAAATGCGGTAGCCCCGCCCTCTCCATTCTCAAAGGCCAGAAGGCTGGAAGCAACACCCCCACCCCTCCCCACAGCATCCATTGGCAGGCCATTGGCAATAAGCCACGCCCCCACAACAGTGCCCCCCCCCCTCCACTGGCAGTCTAGCTTAGCCCAAGTGCTGCCAGCAAATAAAGAAAAACTTGTGAGAGCTCGGCTGAGTAGAGCACTCCCCCAATGACTGAGGAGAGAGCACACCAGGACCAGGGTAGGCAGGTCCTGACCCTCGAAGCACCAAACCAAATCAGTGCCGCAGACGCACTTACCTGACCCATGCATGTCCCTCCTCACACTGTGCTGTCCCAAGTTATTGGTGTAAAGACCGACTTCAAGCATCCAAGGGGGGGCCCCAGGAAAGTGCAGAGGGTGATGGGCTGGGAGACAGCGTCAAAGCAACAAAACTTTAAATAAAATCCTGAATCTCTTCACAGTCCCAACGACTGCAAGAACAGAACTGGGGGGGTCTCTATCCACAGTCTGCCCTATATAGGCCAGGAGGCATTTAGTTTGTTTTTCTTGCAGTCCCTGCCTACAGCCGAGGTTAGCCCATGCATTACTGATGGTGGTGCCCTAGAATGGAAGGTACGAGAAATAACATTTCCCTAACCCCCACTAATGGGTCCATCCTGGGGAGTAGAAAAAGAACTCACTAATTGCACTAACTGTGCTGGTCTCCAAACCCATCTTTTCGCTGCCCAGCTACAAAGAAACTGCAGTCATTCACTCGGGCACCTTGCCACTGTTCCTTTCTATCCTAGTGCACTGTAGATGCAGAAATGCTGGCAGCCAATCCCTACAAGCCAGAATGATGGTGGTGCCACCCATATACTCCCACTCATGATATCAGTAGCACCCACTCTCTGTTATGGGTGATGTGCTGTATACTCTGGCACACACTGGGGATGGGGTTTTTCTGTATAATTACCAAACACCGCAAGGTGTGAACAAGTTCAAAACCAAAGGTGCTGAATCATGATGTCACCTGACAATCTCAAACCCTCAGAAATCTGCTGGGTTGGAGGGACTTCAGGATAATACCATTTTGTGAAATACTCACCTGTAAAATGGGTATTATAAGTATGTCACACACCCCGCTTCAGAATATCCATAACATGTGGGTAATACCGACCTGAAGGGGCGTTCCTGCAGAGATGATAGCAAAAAAGAAAGCCCCTCCCTGATCCATAAATACCTGGGACCTCCGACTCATCACCCAGTATATAGAAGCAGTAAGGTAAGGGACCAGGAAGAGGCAAATATAATTCAAGATAACGCAAAGTTCACAATATAAAGGATCCCGAATACAAGAAGGGCGGGTGAAGCGGGGTGTGTGACATACTTATAATACCCATTTTACAGGTGAGTATTTCACAAAATGGTATTATTCTAAGTACACACCCCGCTTCAGAATATCCATAACATGTGGGACATCCAATAGCAGTGTCCATAAAAAGGGCGGGGATCCAAAACAAGACAACAATGCACAACTTAAACCACAACAGCTTGCAGAACTTTGCGGCCAAAAACAGCATCCGCTGAGGCCCGAACATCAACCTTGTAAAACTTGGAAAAAGTGTGAACAGAGGACCAAGTAGCGGCCTTACAAACTTGCTCAACAGAGGCCTGGTGCTGGAAAGCCCAGGACGCTCCAACCGCACGAGTAGAATGAGCAGTAACACGAAAAGGGGGACTCCTCCCCTTGGCAGAATAGGCCCCAATGATGGCCTGACGAATCCATTTACTAATGGAAGATTTGGCAGGAGCCAAACCTTTCCTAGGCCCAAAGGGCACCACAAAAAAAGCATCAGTCTTACGAAAGGAAGACGTAACCACCAGATAATATTTCACAACACGGACTACATCCAAGGAATGCAGCGCCCTTTCCTTGTCGTTGCTGGGATGAGGACATAGAGAAGGCAGAACAATGTCCTGATTCAGATGAAAGGCAGAGACCACCTTAGGAAGAAAATCCGGCTTGAAACGAAAGACAACCTTGTCCTGATGCCTTTCGAAGTACGGAGCTTTAATGGATAAAGCTGCCAACTCAGAAACACGCCTAACCGAAGTGATGGCCACCAAAAAGGCCACCTTTTGGGTAAGTGAAGACAAAGCAATCTCATTCAAGGGCTCAAACGGGGGACCCTGAAGAGCAGAAAGAACCAGGTTCAAATCCCAAACTGGAACAAAAGGCTTCCTAGGAGGCCGTACATGCGTAACTCCTTGGAAAAAGGTCTTGACTAAGGGATGAAGAGCAAATGACCTTTGAAAAAACACCGCCAGGGCAGAAACCTGCCCCTTCAAGGTACTAAGTTGAAGCCCCAAATCCAGACCATGTTGAAGAAACTCCAGGATTCTGGAAATGGAAAACTCCCGACAAGAGAAAGACCTACTTTCACACCAGTCAATATAGGACCTCCAAGTCCTATAGTAAATAGTAGAGGAAGAGCGCTTCCTGGCGCTAATGAGAGTCTGAACCACCGCATCAGAAAGACCTTCTTCCTTTAAGATTGCGGTTTCAGCAGCCACACCGTCAAAGCCAGCGAAGGTAAATTGGAATAGCGCAGCCGACCCTGGGTGAGCAGGTCCGGCAGAAGAGGCAGAACGAACTGATCCTCTGCCAGTCTTACCAGGTCTGCGAACCAAACCTGCCTTGGCCACCTTGGTGCCACTAGAATCGCCGACACGCCCTCCAGAGTCAGCTTGCGCACCACTCTGGCTACCATTGGAAACGGAGGGAACAGGTAAAGGAACCCCAGATCCCTCCAGTTCAGAGACATGGCATCCACTGCCAGAGCCAGAGGATCCTGCGAGAGAGACACAAAGACTGGAAGCTTGTGATTGTGACGAGAGGCAAAGAGGTCCACCGCTGGGAACCCCCACCTGAGACATATTGAACGAAACACCGTGGGACTGAGAGACCACTCCCCCTGACGAGAGGAGGCTCTGCTCAGCAAGTCCGCCTCCGTGTTCTCCACTCCCGGAATGTAGACTGCTGAGATACACGGGACGTGACTCTCCGCCCAGTCCAGAATCAAAGACACTTCCCTGAGGGCACTTCCCTGCGAGTCCCCCCTTGGTGATTGATGTAAGCAACCGCCGTCCTGTTGTCCGACCGGACCTGAACTGGCAGGCCTCTCAACTGATGAGTCAAGCGAAACAGAACCAACCTGATGGCCCTCAACTCCAGAACATTGATGGGCTCGTGAGCCTCCTGCGGACTCCACAGACCCTGAAACTGGAGGTCCTTCCAAACACCCCCCCAACCTGACAGACTGGCATCCGTGGTGACTGTTTCCCAGCACGGGGCCAGAAAAGATCTGCCCTGCGACAGATTGGCCGACCCCAGCCACCATTGCAGGGATCGACGAACTCGGGGAGTCATCAGGAAGGACTGATCCAACGATAGAGGAGACTTGTCCCAAACCTTCAACAGATGAAGCTGAAGCGTCCTTGTATGAAACTGCGCAAAGGGAACTGCCTCGAATGAGGCCACCATTAACCCCACCAGCCTCATCCCTAGCCGGATGGACGGACGAGGGGCCGACAAGAGAAGCCGAGCTAATTCCTGAATCAAAAGAATCTTGGCCTGTGGCAGAAACACCCTGGCCTGCGAAGTGTCCAGAGACATTCCCAGAAAGGTCACTACTCTGGACGGAGAGAGAGAAGACTTGGGGTGGTTGACCACCCAACCAAACCTCTCCAGGGTGGACACCACCATTCTGGTGTCCAACTCCGCTTGATTGAAGGAGGAGACCATGATCAGAAGATCGTCCAAATAGGGCACAATGCGGATGCCCTGAACCCTTAGCAGAGCCATCACCCCCGCTAGCACCTTGGTGAACACCCGAGGGGCCGAGGTGAGGCCGAAAGGGAGTGCTACAAACTGAAAATGCCGATCCTCCACCACGAACCTGAGAAACCTCTGGTGTGCTGGAAAAATTGGAACGTGGAGATAAGCATCCTTGATGTCTATGGACGTCAGAAAGTCTCCCTGACGAAGAGAGTGAATGGCCGAACGTAGTGTTTCCATGCGGAATTTCCGTGGCCGGATGAACCTGTTGAGAAACTTCAGATCCAAGATGGGTCGGACCGATCCGTCCTTCTTGGGTACCGTGAACAGATTGGAATAGAAACCCCTGCCCTGATCCGAAGGAGGCACTGGGCAAATGACAGCCATGTCCAGAAGGTTCTGCACTGCCAACAAAAGCCCCTGCGCCGCTAGAGGTTCTGAAGGCATCCGAGACCTGAAAAATCTGGAAGGGGGGCGGAGCTCGAACTCCAGCTTGTAACCGGAAGACACCACTTCCCGGATCCATCGGTCCGAGACCTCTTGATCCCAAACCTGGGAAAAGAGTCGCAGTCGTCCCCCCACCCGCAAGGGTGAGGGCGCCCCCTCATTGCTGAGCCGGCTTGGCAGCCGGCTTGGGCTTAGAGCCCCAACTGAATCCTGGACGGGCACGTCCTCTGCCCCTGCTCCCAGAATCTCCACTGGAAGAAGGGAATGCAAATCCCCTGCCAGATCTGGCCCCACGAAAGGAGGGGGTAAAGGAAGGGGCCCCCCGAAAGGGGCGGCGTTGTTTCTTGCGTTGAGGTAACCTACCACCCTTGGTGACAGAGTCCAATGTCTCTCCAAAAAGCCGTAATCCAACAAAGGGTAGAGCCGTTAGTGACTTCTTGGACATAAAATCTGCCGCCCACTGGCGCAGCCACACCGAACGCCGAATAGTGACCAGCATCGCCGACGTTCTACCACACATCATCAAAGTGTCATCCAAGGCTGTCAACACAAAAGATAAAAACAGCTCACACCGTTTGAGGCTAAGGAACTCAGCACTACCGGGACGCAGCCTGGAAGAGGTCAACAGGTCCCTAACCACAGACCTGGCAGCCAACACCATTAGTGCCGATGCGCAAACAGGCCGCATGGCTGACCCAACGCTAGCAAAACCATGAAAAGCCATCTGGTCAATACGTTTATCCTCTCCATCCTTGAGAATGGAACAATCAGGTCTATTTAAAACCGAGGAATTGGACAACCCCAAAACCGGCGCATCCACCTCGGGGGGAGATGCCCAGCGCTTAACTGCCTCCGAAGGGAAGGGATATTTCCTATCCCATCCCTGAGGGATGCCAGGGAGCCGAGCCGGCCTGTCCCATTCTTTGGCAATAATTTTGTTAAAATGCCTTTGTGTAGGGAATTCCAAGCGCGGCTTGGATTCCTCAAACAATTCACCCTTCTGCTGTGACACCTCCTCAGGAGGGGAAATATTCAATACCTCCAACATCAGAGCCAGAGCGTGGGGAGTATCAGAGGATCTCCCCAAGTCCCCCAGCTCGGCATCAGCGCCAAAGGACTGCTCATCGTCCGCAAAATCAGAATCCTCATAAACTTCCCCTTCTTCTAGCTGGGAATAGTCAGACCAATCCAGATTATTAACATCCTCCAGGTCCTCCGCCAGCGGAGCCGGCGACAAATGCTTTCTCTTAGTCGGAGCCTTACGGGCGACCGAGCCAGAGATAATTTTTTCAAGGTTAGCCAATCTGGCGCACATCTCAGATTGCAGCTCCCTGCCCATGACGACGTCACACGGGGCGCGTGTCAAAGCGGGAGGTGGAGATGAAGCGACCGGCGGTGCTGACCCAGACGCCTGTGGTTCGGACTGCCGCGTGATGGTCTGCTGTGCACATGGTATACACAGAAGTACATCGTCCCCAGAAATGGATACCCCACATAACATACACTTTCGGGGATGCCCCGAAGGGGCCCCGAGCCCAGTATCCGGGGATGCCTCCATAAGGTGAACTTTATATATGAAAAGTCGCTATGACCCAGGGAATTACGCCGTTAGACAACCCGGGATGCCCCTTTAATGTCCCGAGTGGGAGGATTTATGGCAAAAAATTAACCCAGTGATAAGGATCAGGAGGGACCCCCTAAATGCTACTGGCGAACCTCCTGAACCACCATCTGAAAAACAGAACAGAGGGACTGTTTTAGATAAGGCTAATGAAGAAAACCATCAAGCATACAGGAAAAGGAAGAATGGCCAGAGGCCACTTACATAACCATCGACCACAATGGCGACCGTGAGGGAATTTCCAGACGCTCCACAGCAACAAGCAGGGCTGCAGTCAGAGAGGGAGAAGGGGGCGTGGCCAGCGCGGGACGCGCGCGAGGCCGGGCCACGCCCCCCCTCTCTCCTCCACAGAGCTCCGCAGTGGCACCAGCGAAGGCGGGGAGCGGTGACGCGTCGTCACTCCGGCCCCGCCCCCCCCAGGCTGCGTGAGGAGAGACATGTCATCCACTGTGAATTCACCTCAGGGAAATGGCGCCCAGAGACGGCCGGCGCCGCAATAGCAAGGAGCGGTCGCCGGCCCGGCCAAAAGTAAAGAAACACTCACACACACACAGCAGGGAGAAAAACGGGAGGGACAAGTCCCGGCCCCGCCAGCGGTCCGGCACCCGCCCCCCCCCCCCGAAGCACAGCAACATGGCGTGAGGTAATACCTCCGCCATTAATAGTGATGAAGGGAAGAAGGGGGGAAGAAGGCAGCCAGCACCGCACAGGCCCTGAATACAGTTAAAGCGACAGGCCACACACACACACACACTCAAGTATGCTGTCCTGTGAAAAATAAATAAGCTAATAAATTAATAAAAAGACCAACACTCCCCCACCCCACCTATGGAAGGGGATCCTGGGAGGGCCATTGTATGAAAGTAAGGGACAGGGCATCCCAAACCGGGGTCACCAACCCGGTAATACCGCCTACCCTCTCATATAGGGTCTCACGGTGGAGCATAGCTCCTGAGCACCTAAGGTGCTGAAATACCCTCGCCTGGACCCTCAGCCGAGGCTGGGAGGCATATGGATTTCTGGGGAAAAAGGTCCAAACGGAAATAAATAAATAGCGGGCCGGGAGTCATCCCGGCTACCTGAAATCCCCCTGTGCAAGGAGGAGCCATCATCTTCTGACTTGCTCGCCGTCTGCAGAGATGGAAAACTGGGTGATGAGTGGGAGGTCCCAGGTATTTATGGATCAGGGAGGGGCTTTCTTTTTTGCTATCATCTCTGCAGGAACGCCCCTTCAGGTCGGTATTACCCACATGTTATGGATATTCTGAAGCGGGGTGTGTGACATACTTAGAATAAAAACCTGTAGTGGGGACTGAATAGAAGTCAGGATGGAGAAAACATCTGAAAGGTACCCACTGTGGAAGGTGGTATACGCAAAATACATGGGATTTTGTGTAGGTTTGTGTAGATGTTATGCATTAAAGTAGATGCTTTATTACCTTATTCTATCATTTCCCCTTGAATTTTACATGTACATGATGAATATGTCATCATTGTGTTCACTCGGCACCCAGCACCCAATAGTAGGACAAAGGGGAAGGCAGCCTCCATACTAGACTGAAACCAGTCTTGCTAAGCATGTAACATTACTTATTTGTTGTTTCATATCAGTGAAACATAAAGAGCTGAAGCATTCGTATCTAAGTAGCTAACACCTAATTAATGATTAACTAATAAAAAAGGTAATTGACCTTTATATAAATAAAAGAATGGTGCGTGCAGTCTGGGAAAATAGCCCTTTCAGTTGTACTAAGGTGGGGCTTGTAAGACAGGAGAGATTGTGATCTTAGCGGACCCACAACACCTTGCAGCGCAGGCATACTGATTGGTGATGCACCCCCCCCCCACGCCCAGCCATTCAGAAAGACTCTGTGTGAGGAGGGTGCACAGCTACAGAGAAGCCAGGGATAGCCTGCGATCACTGCGTTGGGGGAGCCACTCAGTAAGGCGAGTTTATCGCTGACATCGGAGGTTTCACAAAGTGGGGCATCCTGCTATAGGATGCCCCAGGGGGAGGCTAGCGGCTGGCCCTGTAATCCTTTAGATTCCAGAGCATGGCCGCATGGGCTTAAATCCGCTTTAAAAAGACAATTTACAGTTAAACAAAAACGCTATACCCCCATTTTATCCCTCGCAGCCCATCGCTCCTGGTGCGGGAAAACAGCTCTAACCTGATAGTTGCATCCATGTCCCTCGCAGGTCTCCTCCCGCTTCTCCGACACAGAGAAGCCCTTCTCCATTGAGTGCAATGAAATGGGGCGAGTTAGGAGAAGCAGGAAGAGACGTGTAATGCCCGGGCCGGCAAGGGACCTAGATGCCGCAGTCAGGTAAGAGCTGCTTTCCTGGACCAGGAGAAATGGGCTTCATAGGAGAAAAGGCGAGTATAGCGTTTTTTAAATTGTCTTAATACAAATCCAATCTATAGGCAAAAATGACTTTATGTCCCTCATAACCATCTCCCATTTGGAATGCCTCTACAGTAAGGCCAAAATTGGGCATGGAGCTCCTTATGATGGGGAACAGGAAATGCCACAACAGTGACACATGGAAACCACGCCTGTGTGCAGATATTTCCTGTCCATATTACTATAACTGCTATGAATATGCACTTTTCATATAAGTAAGCTCACTAATGGTGTGAGAGGGATTGTCTCAGCTTTTCTGAAGTTCCTACGCAAGAACCCAAAATATTTTATATAAAAAAAAAAGTAAAAAAAACAGGAATTTCACTTTCCCATGTGTTGTTCCTCCGACCGGCAGCATCCTAAACTGGGATGCCTCGCTGTGTGTATTCCTCCAGGTCGCCCAATCAACTGACGTTTCAGTTGCTCCCACTGCGCAGGCTCAAGCTGAAAGTGAGCATGTTGATTAGCTGAGCAGGCCAGCGTGGTCCCTATCACTCAGCTCCCTTCAGTGCCGCTGATGGCTAAGCCACCTGGAAGGCTAAGCACCCGAGAGGCGCCAAAGGGAGTCCAGTGCACTGCCAGCTGCATCCCCTGCTGACCTTGCAGCCAAGACGTGCCCACACCACTCATTCAGAAAGGCCTGATACGTGGATCTGGGCATCTGGGGGGTTTCACACTGTGGGGAATCCCAATTCAGGAAGCCCCAAGGACAGGAACTCGGGCAGCCCAGGAGTCTTACTAATAGCATTGCCTCCCCACCCAAAAAAAAAAAAAAAATAACTAGAATCAAAGAGCACAAACCCTATTTTAATGCATACCTTTCCTCAGTGTACTATGCAAGTATTGATTGGCCACTTTATCTGCTTTTTCTTGGCTGCTGTGTCGATTGGGTCAGCTTCACAAGACTGGTGAATAGTCAATGTCACCCCATAATCAGAAGTGAATAAGAGCCAACACTTGGGAAACTCCAGATCAGCAGTGTAAAAATTGATGTTGAAATAGAAGTTGAAGTTTAAACTGAAAAAACCCACAAAAATGGTGTTCCGCAAGCGGAAAGCATTCAGAATGGCACTACCCCCTGAGCATGAACGCCTGGTAAACCAAAGTAATCTTACCTTAACTTGTCCCACCCTCATGTGTTTGATGACCTGGAGTGGGTCTGTGGACCAGGTGACCATGGCAGCCAATCACTGATTCCATTCCTCCCAATTACAAAAAGGTACCACACATGTATTGGTAGACATCTGTTCCTGCATAGGAGACTCCCCCAAACTCAAAAAATACAAAACAGCTGTCAACTATCAAGGTTTAAACCCCTAAAAAATATGTCAAAAGGGCTCTGATTGGATGAGAGCCGGCGCATGTACTGTTCAACCGAGGAGAGGCGAGTTTTAATGAGGGGTTTCACACAGTGGGGCGTCCCAATTTGAAATGCCCTGGAGGCACATAACAAAACCTGAGAAAGTCGAAATTCCCAGGTTTTGTTCTGCTTTAAGGACAAGTACAAATTCTAACTAAAAAAAAAGTACAGAAAAGAGAAAACCGTTGGGTATTTATTTATTGTATTCATTTTAGCAAACTAACAACTCTACTCAAGACCAATAACAGGCAAATAAAGCCCATGCAATGGAGCGGTTCACCTGCACAGTGATCAGGACTGTAAGGAGCTACTGGATAGATGGGACCATTACTCACTACATTGCATATACATCCAGGGCATATCACACAACTACACCAGGGTCAGTGTGGCTTACTAACAGTTTTGATAAACAGTGATTGGTTATCTTTGTCTTTATCAATAATTTAACATCATAAGACAGATATTAAAGATATAACATGAAAATATATTATATATCCTAGATTAAAAAATGTTAAATATTTGAGTATCTATTAAATTAAAATAAATCTGTCCCTAGGACGCCTCAAGATGACATAAAAAGGCAACAGGTAGGTCCCTATTGGAATCAATAGTATGGTCTGGGCTAGGGAAGGGGGAGATCAAGGACTGGGGAGGGGGATGAGGTGAAAATTACAGGTCAGTGAGGGGTGTAGATCAAGGGTTAGGGAGGTGGGGGGTTTGGCGAGTGGTGCACGTCAGTGGTGGGGCAAGGCGTTATTCAAGTGAGCAACTGAACATAAACGCCTCAATACCTTTTTAAATTTATACAGAGGACGAACACCTAAAAATATATTAATAAAAAGTGCTGTTAGCCGTTTTAGGAACTGGACTACCATTGATGGAACTTAGATAACCATAACTTGGAATTCATTTTAGATGACACAGAGGCACCTTCGCCAATCACCGCAATGCTAGCTTCACACCAATCCTCGATACACTGATAAAGAGGAGCAATGCTGTGACACTGCACAGGTTCCATTATCATCATCGTGTTTCAGTCTCTCTTGAAGCAGGCTCCACAAGATACTTGTACGATAAGCCGACCAGAATCTGTATTATCAATATAGAAGGAAAACATGCATTACATTTAGTTATCAAAATACAAAAAAAAGTTGTAAGTAAGAATAAAAATTTAAAATCATAAGGAAACACAACATATTTATTATGGTATTTACATTTTAAGGCTAATAAAGCTATATGTATTTACCTGGCATCCCTCAGCGTCCTGCAAGCTGAATTGTTTCTGCTCTGGTGTAAACAGTGTGCTCCCTGGTTGGCTTTGATTCTCACCCCCTGCTTCCAGTCATGAGGAAGCCGGTTCCCTTGTTAAGCCATCAGGATCGCCAGCAAAGCTCCGCTTACACTTTTTTCCCATTAGCGCACGGTCTTTTGCTTTCAACTCAGCCCAAGTAAGGTCTTTAGGGCTGTCGTGATTAGAGCAATCACATAATTAGTGTGAACACATGATGCATGTACCCCTCCCGATTGGCTCCTACCTGCTTTAAAGTGGACTAAAACCCACCCTGGAGTCTATGACAAACCAGGGCAGGCATACTCGCCCCCCCCAGGGCACCCCGATCGGGGGATACCCCACTGTGTAATACCCCCGAGGTTGCCTGTAGACCTTCCCGGTCCAACAGCGCATGCGCGAAGAGCGGCTGCATCCCCGCTATCCCTTTAGGAGGGCATGTGCCAGCACCAGGCATTTGTGAATGGCTGGCGCGGGCACTCTCCCTGTTAAAGGGTAGCGCGGGATGCGGCCACCAGCGTGCTCAGATCTACTCGCCTTAGACAAGCTCTTGGACGAAGGGGCGGGAGCAGATCCAAGCACGCTGACTGGACAAGAACATGCTCCGTAGATTCGAGGAAGGATGAGTGACATCGGCCAATCTGGGGGGTCTCACATAGGTGGGCACCCCCGATCGAGGTGCCCTGGGGGCAAGGACCAAAACTACGCCGACTATGCTTCTTCGCTGCCAGCCCCGACCTCTTGCTTGGACTTTTGTATTTGATTCTCCCTGCTTGCCCTTTGACCCTACTTTGCATACACACCTTGCCTCCTATCTACCTACTGCTGTGTCCAGGCTCTGGTGCTGAGTACTGCTAGTGGACGACCCACAATGTCCTGCAGCTCAGCCTGTCCTTCCTTGTGAAGACCAGGGCATTGCATAGACCCTGGTACGTTTGGGCATTTAGCGGCTCCAACCATTGGGCTCTCCTGGCTTAGCTCCTGACACAGCTGGAGATTAAGCCTGGACAGCATGGTACTGAATCTCATCAAGCAAGCTAGTGGTCGCCAGAGTAGGAGTGATAACGTCCAGGGGACAAGAAAGTACAGAGTTTTTTCTATAGGTTTTCTTTAGTTGTCTGGACAGTACTTCTCAACATTACAATGCAATCAAACCAGGATTTAAAAGGAGGGAAACTAAGCTACATGGAATTTTTTTATCATTATTGATAACTCTGATTTCGGAGTAACTTGGCTCACGTAGCAACTGTCACTATTCACCATCACCCCAAAACCAACCGTGACAAAGCAGGAAGACATACACGCGGCTAAAACTGGTATTTCTAGTGCATTTAAATGGAAACATTTTAAACAAACGTGACAATTTATAAATCAGCTCTGAGAAGACATGATCTGCACGGCATCATGATCAAAATGGTTTGGGAGCGGTTAAAAGTAAATTTTGTGAGTACTCACCTGTAGAATTAATTTCTCTTCCATTATTACTTCAGGAGATCAGAAGAATTCAGAGACGAATGGGTTAACCTTTCCCGAAGGGTGTGGTCTGCAAGAACAAAGGTGTGTCTCCACCTCCCGGGCCTGTATCCACCTGCCTGACTTGATGCACTTCAGTTTAATTAAAAAGTAGTAGAACCAGCAGCATGGGAGGCATATCTATCTATCCTGTTGGAAACAAAAGGCTGGAGACAAAATACAAGACTCCTCTCTCCGTTTAATTATTATAATTTTTTTTTTTAAATGCATTATTTGCAGAAACTATTTACATATTTACCACTCCACTAAAACTAGGTATCCAAAATATGGACATAGTAACCTAGCAGACAGGGAGGGTCTGATGTTCTGACGTAATAATGGAAGAGAAATTAATTCTACAGGTGAGTACAGAATTTTCTTTTCTCTTCCATTTTACTTCAGGCCATCAAAAGAATTCAGAGACGAATGGGACCTCCAAAAACAGTACCCTAATTCGGGTGGGATCACCAAACCTTATTCCTTTCAGGAATAAGACACTCCAAAAAAACCTTATTCCTTTCAGGGAAAAGACACTTCAAAAAAACCCTTATTACTTTCAGGAATAAGACATTCCAAAACCATCTAATTACCACTGTATGTAATTCCTTCCTACCAAAGGCTCTACCCCTTAAGAGTCAATAAAATTAATGACGCATCTGCCAGTGGTTCAAAAGGAGGACCCTGATAAAGAGCTGATAAAACTAAGTTCAGGTCCCAAACCGGCAGAAGAAGTGGCTTACGAGAAGGCCGAACATGAGCGACTCCCTATACAAAAAGTTTTGATACATTTATTCACAGCAATAGGTTTCTGAATAAAAAGATAAAGTAGATATCTGTCTCTTTAAAGTACTCAATTGAAAAACCTTCATCAAGATCTTTCTGCCAAAAAAAAATCATTCTGGGAAAAAATTCTACCAGCAAACCTTCTGGATTTGCACCAAGCGATAATGCTTGCCAGACTATAGTAGATCATTGATGAAGGCTTCTTCCTGGCCTGAATCATAGTCTGCATGACTATGTCAGAAGAACCCCCTTTCTGCCAAGATAAAGGATTCAATAGCCAGGCCGTCCAAGCCCGAACATGTGAATTGGGATGCCTTAGAGGCCTCTGTGTGAGAAGATCTGGTAATCTCCACGAGTTGCCCTCGAACATCCTTACTATGACTGAGAACCAGCTTCTTCCTGGCCACCGAGGAGCCACCAAAATGGTTGGGACTCCCCTGTGAGCTAACCTTTTTTAGTACTCGACCCAGGAGTGGAATCGGAGGTATTGCATAAAGAAGCTTCAGTGCTGACCACTGAAGAGTCAAGACATCTGTTGCTATAGTTAGAGGATCCCTGGACCGAGACACAAACTTTGTAACCTTCCAATTGTGTCGTGATGCACAAAAGATCTATGTCCGGAATCCCTCAGTGCATGCATAGGGATTGAAAAAAACCCTCTAAGAGACCATTCCCTCTGATGCAGGACCGTTCTGCTTAGATGATCTGCCTGCAAGTTATCCACTCCAGGTATGTGTACAGCCGAAATGCATGAAACCTGTTTCTCGGCCCAAAGTAAAAACCAGCTCACTTCCATGAGGGCTTCACTGCTTCAGGTGCCCCATGGTGGGCGATATATACCACCACTGTCCGATTGTCTGTCTAAACTCCGGATGGGATGCCCCATCAGATGGTATGTCCAATGTCTGAGATAAAATAGAATCGCTCTCAGTTCCAGGATATTTATGGAGAGTCTGCTCTCCTTCAGACTCCACTGTCCCTGGAGCGTTACTCCATGACACTCCCCCAACCAGATAGACTGCCATCCGTGGTGATGATCTTCCACTGTACTGGAAGGAAGGATTTGCCAGTCTGAAGAGGCTGAGGACCAGGTTAGAGACTGCCTTGTTGACGGAGTCATGCAAAAAGAGTGATCCAGAGTGTGTGGGTCTCGATCCCAGATCGTGAGCAATTCCATCGGCAGGGGTCTTGTGTGAACAGTGCAAAAGGGATTGACTCAATCAAGTTACCATCAGGTCCAACGACATATTCCTTGATGAATCGTTGGGTGAGGGCAAGACAAGAGACCTTGTACCCTGGCCTGAAGTAAAGAGTCACTTCTGTGTTTAAAAAACACTTTTGCCTGAGACGTGTCTAATGACATTCCCAGAAAAGAATAACTCTTGAAGCCATGATATGATATTTGACTTGAGAATTTGACTGTATAGTCAGTTATCCAGTGTCGATCAGACAGTCTATGTATCCTTCTGGGCCCCCTGACATGATGGGGCCCATATCAACAGATAGTCTAAGTAAGGGATTATATGTATACATGAGACCTGCCAACACCTTGGTAAACACCCTTGGTGCTGAAGATAGACCGAAGGGTAACGCCACAAACTGAAGATGTAGGCCACCTACAGCATTGTAGGTATGCATCCTTATATATACGCTGTGCTTAAAAGGCGAGATACGGCGGATCTCATTGCTTCTGCGGAATTCAGGATACCCCTGACCAAGAGAATCTCCAAGGGGGTCTGGTTCCTAATTTGATTCTGTAACCTGAGGATACAACTTCCTGTATCCAAAAACCTGTTACATGAAGCCTCCAAATCTGAGCAAAATGCAGAAGCGGTCCCCCCACAACTACAAGAGCGGGGGCGTCCCTTCATGCCTGAGCTGGCTTTGAAGGGGTCTGGCTTTATTCTGCCAGACCTCCTGTTGCCTTAATTTGGAACTTTTGTCCTATTCCCAAAAAAAAAAAAAAAATCTCTTCGGTATCCCAAGGAGGCCGAGCCTCTAGCCAGAACCCCGGAGTATTAGAGGCCCTGCGGAAGCAGTATAAGACTTCGGCTTCTGTGGCAGATAAGATGATTTACCACTAGTAGCATGCTTTACTATGTCAACCAAGCACTCCCCAAACAGACACCCCACCTTAAAGGGAAGTCCTGTCATTCTTTTTTGGAGGCTATGTCTGCTGGCCATTGCTTAAGCCATAAAGCACGCCTTAAGGCGACCATAGCCCGTATTGTAGCCAAACTGTTCATGATCACCTGGGAGCATGACTTCCATGAATGACCCCTACGAGTCTCGAGTCCAGTTGTTTTAACAACCTCCTGGTCCCCAAAATTGCTATGGATGTAGCACAGACCGGCCACAAGGTCGACCCCAAAATAGAATAAGCATGACATGCCACCTGATCCACGCGCGTATCCGCTGGATCCTTTGGAGAAGCACTATCCGAGGATGGCATAACCAAAATCTTAAAAAGACCTGGCCCCAGAGCGTCCACCACAGGAGGGTGAGACCATAAGTCAATCTGATCTGGAGGAAAGGGATACATAGTATCTAGTACTTTAGGAATGGTCGGAAGACAACCTGACTTCTGCCATTCCCTATTCCCTATTCGAAACCATCCATCCATCTTAACTGAGCACCCCCTTGTGTAGAGGACTCTGAATATGAGTCCCTGCTGGATGAATCCTGCCCAACGGATAACTTCCTGGGAGACTATGGTAGCTACAATATCCTCTTCAAGTTAGAGGATAAATCTTTTCTTTAAAAAACCTTTTTAGTAGCCAATCCTTCTAAATGAGTTTCTAAAGGTTTAGGACCACTTGAGGGCTGCCGACGGAGTTTAAAGACTCAGAAGGAGGCTATGGCAGCCACAATATCCTCTTAAAAACTCATATGGCTACTAAGAAGGTTTTGAAAAAAAAATCCTCTGACTTGCTAAAGGTTTTAGGTCTGCTTGAAGGCTGGCAAGGATGTTTTTAAGCTCAGAGGGCACCAGCAACAAGGGTCAGAACCCTTGCAGGGAGGAAACAACTGTCCTCCATATCCAATACCGCAGCATAACCCTGCACACCGTGCTATTCTCGTCCAGTGTCTGTTTGCATACTGGACATGGGGTGAATCTATCCGCTAAACAACCAGATCCGATTACCCCAGATGCCACAGTCATGGTGATTAATACTAGATTACCTCCCAGGGGGGTCTAAAACCTAGTATATGAACAGTTCCTGATAGTTGCAAGACTATTCTAAGAGCTCAGAGGGTGAACCACATATATATATAAGATTGTGGGATAAGTCTGGCAATATGTATAATATATTTATATATGAATAAAATATCATTAAATACACATAATCATTAAAAAATGACCTACCAGGGGGCGTGGCCTGCTAATGGCGGAGTAGGAAGCCAGAGCGTGAGGCTCCCTGTTCAAACCCCGTTGGACTACACCTACAGCAGAGCGGCACCTCTCAGAACCACTTCAAACTATGTCCAAGAGGCGAAGGACCAGGAGCACCGCGAAGCCCGGCCACCAGAACCACATCCTGACCTACTTTGGCCCCGCGGAGCCGGAGGACCCCCGACCGCCGCCACCACCTGCAATGGCGCGCGCTGGCGGGAAAGCGGGGGAGACGGAGGAACGGCTGATCCCCGTCCCTGTGGCGCCTGACTTACCTCTTACCGGTCGTCGTGAGGGAGAAGAGACGGAGGCGGCGTCCCCCCGACCGTCGGAGCTGGGAACAGGAGAGCAGCGTCAGGCGATGCCGGAAGATGCGAGGGGCGATGCAGCCACAAGCAAGATGGCGCCGTCCTCGCCGCACCAGAGAGATGCACCTGCGGTACTACAGCAGGGACCCGACGCTGTGGAGACCGGTCCGTGGATGTCGGGGCAGGAGTGGATGACCGGCCCGGCGGGAGAGGAGGAGCCGCACGCCCACCTGAAGCGCACTGGAGAGGCGGTGAGTCACCCCGGAGGGGGAGAGGAGAGGCTGCATGACACGTGCAGAACACTGGTGATAGCAGCCCAGGTCCATAGAGACGCAGGGGGGCCCACACCTGTGGCATCTGCGGGAAGGGGGGCAGTGAGAGCCCACACAGCCTGCCATGAAGCCCTGCAAGCTGAAAATGATTTCTTAAAGGGACGGCGCATTGGAGTGCACTCCCCAGCCCATAGACTACCCGGGGGAGAGGGGGATACAAGTGCCCCGGTGAACCGGGAGTCTGGTGATGACTGGGGGTGGGAGTCCTTGTCCCCGCCCGGGCCCGGCAGCCCCATAGCTCCGGACCGCCTTGCCGAGACGGGATGCCCCACGACACACAATATATCCCGAGGCCTCAGATATCCGACGGACATGCAGACGGGATGGGGACAGAGGCCTGCGTTCTCACCGGGACCCCACAGCCCCATGGCCCTGATATGCTCTGGGATGATGGGACGCCCTGCCCCGGAGGACCGATCATCGTCGGCGACGCACTCTGAAACAACTGCTCTAGATACACCCTTATCTTATACATTGATTTCGGCTATAGCAGGCTCAGTAAAACACAATATCACTGAGGCCCTCAAAACACTGCCATCGAGATCCGACTTTGAATCCTACATAACCAGAATGGAAGATACGTTCCGCAGAGAAATTACATCCATGCAGAATTCTATGGCGGACTTATCTGACAGAGTAGATACTAACGCAGCCGCACAAACACAGCTCCAAACTAGAGTGGAAGCATTGGAACGTGAACAAGAAACCACACGTAGGATGCTCTCTAACTTTCAAGTGCAGCAAGACGACTTGGAAAATAGAAATCGTCGGAACAATATAAGATTGAGGGGCATCCCCGAGACAGTGGCCCCAGCAGATCTGAGATCCATAGCACGTGACCTGTTTAACAAATTGCTAGAGCGCCCACCAGAAGAAGAGATCGAAATAGACCGAATTCATCGAGCCCTGGGGCCTGTGAGCCCTGACCCCAACAGACCGAGAGATGTCATCTGTAGGATACATTTCTATCAAATTAAAGAGGCGCTAATGAGAGCGGCTTGGAACAAAGGCCCCAGCGACCTAAACGGGGCCCGGGTCACGTTGCTGTCGGACTTATCACGCAGAACCCTCCAAATGCGGCGAGCGCTGAAACCTTTGCTTGATCTAATACAACAACAGGGGGCGACCTACAGATGGGGACACCCCTTCCAGCTACTGATACGAAAAGATCGGAGAACCTACGTATTGAAGACACAAGAACAGCTGGGGGGCCTGTTTGAGTTCCTGAGCGCAGCCCCCATTGTTGTCCCGAACTGGCTAGACATGGAACTTGATGGAGGACTGGCTCCCCTTCCACAGCGTCCTAGGCGGCGGGAAAGAGAACGTCGTAGACCAGCGCAGCGGCCTGGCCCTCGTAGAAGAGGCCCTGATCCCATCAACGGTGAACAAAATGACAGACCACGCGAGTAGAAGACACGCTGTCTAGCCGACGGTTAGATAATGTTATATCTCTGTTCCTGATTGTCCTTTGCTTCTTCTTCTCTTTTTTCTTTCCCTTTTTTCCTTTTTATTTTTCTCTTCTCTTTATAATGTTTATTAGTGTGCAGAAGACACAAGGCGTTTGAATTATGTCTAGATAATGCAATGTTTATGCGACTACCTGCTCCCTCATCGCTCTCCTGTGTGGTGATCCTTGCCCTACATTGGGCTGGTGTAGACCTTGGGGGGCTGACTCGTCCGCCTCATGTGTGTCGGGCTCGGGCGCCTGGCGCCGGGTGGGTGGCGGCGGCTTGCGGGGACGCACCCCCGGGCCTGGGACCTGGCCTGACCTGCCTCTGTAGTCTGGATCCACCGGGCTGCCGTGTGGCCGCCGGGGGGGGGGGGGGCCCCCCCTTTGGGGGGGCCCTCCCCCCCCCGGCCGCGTGTTGCCGGGCTGGCCGCCCCCGCCGCCTGGTGCCCGGGTCCCCCCTGGCGTGTGGGAGTCCTTGACCAAGGTATATGACCCGTGACCACGGAGGAGAACTACCTGGGACCATGTGAATCAATAGATAGCCGGAGTCCCCTCCCGCAGATGGTCTGACTATGCAAACTGGACGAGGACGGACCGGGGCTTCGCCCCAAGAGGCCACTCTCGTTGGCACCTCGGCGAGGCGCTCTTCCGGAACGGGAAGGATTGGGGGTCTGAGACCCGCGTGCATGGTGTCTTGCCCATGGTAACGTCCGGGACTCTCCTCCCGGCTGAAATATGGGATGGCGGCCCATGCGCGTTGGACCCGGGCTTGGGCTTAAAGTGGGGGGGGCCCCGGGTTGGGGATGGGGGGACGAGCTGGGGTCCGGGATTAGGGAGAACTCTGGAGAGAGGGAGCAGAGGATGTGCATTAGTCCCTGATATTAACTCTGTTACAGTGATGATTGGATAATGCTATGCCTGTGTTTCTACTTGCTCTTTTATTCCTTTTTCATTTTTCTTCCTTTCTTTCTCTTTCGTAGTGCTTTTCTGTGGACAGAAAGTACAGATCGTTTGAATTTGAATTGTTATTAGAGAATACAATGTTTATGTGATCGCTCACTCCCTCCTTACCTTGCTATATAGCACTCTCTAACGTATGATACACTACTTCTGCCCGGGGGGGACTGGCTCACCCACTTTATTAGATCTGAGTGCCTGGTGCCGGGTGGACGGGCGGCGACACGGCGGACTTACCTCCGGGCCGGGGATTGGGCCGCCCTGCCCCCCCGTCTTGGACCTACCGGGCCGCGGTGGGGACCGCGGGGGGGGGGAACCCCCCGCGGGAGGACCCGTTTCCCGGTTGAATGGAGCTTGGCCGGTTGGCGGCCCCCCCGCCTGCTACCTGGACACCCCCTATCATGCGAGGGCCCTCGACTGAATTAATTATAGCCCATACAGGTCAGGCCTGGATTCAGCGTTGGGTGGAGCGGGCCCGCGGGCTGGGGGTGGGTGGGGCGGGTCAGGTCCCAGGGCAGGGGGGAGCTTCGGTGGGAGGGAGCAGAGGATATCCTTCGGTTCCTGATGATAATTCATGACATAGGGCCTTATTTCTGTCCGTTTTCTATGGTTCTGTTTATATGTTGTTATATGTTGTTGCCGCTCATCAGTTAAAAGTGTTATAGGGGGGGAGGCGGGGAGCCCCTAAGATACATGCATATAGATTGAAAGTTGTTTATAATCGTTATTGCTTTTATAACTGTGACTGATTTTGTCTCCTGTTCGCCTGGCATCCATTTCCCCCGGAGACCCTAGTGTTCCTTTGGGGAGAGCTACTGGAGACTCGCCCCTTGAGGACACTGGGCCAGACTAACCTATATTAGGCTAGTCGTTTTTCTGACCCTAATTGACCCAATTACTTTTTGGGTCTCTCCAGAATCTGTCCCTTCTCTTTCTTTCCCCCTCTCTGATCTGCCCCCCCCCTTTTTTCTTTTCTTTTCCCTACTTACCCGCTCTTATCTTACCCCTCGCCCCTTGGGAGTCTTCGCCCCGGTTCTTCCTCGCCCGGGTGGGGAGAGCTACGATCGTCCACTTATAGCTGGACTAGGTGGATCGGCGTTGATCGGGATGGAGGCGGGGGGGGACGGCGGGCCGTCGGGGGCGGTCATGAGGGTCGTTTCTCTGAATTGCAGGGGCCTTAACGTCCCCGAAAAAAGATCGGCCACAATATCGGAACTTCGGAGATTAAAAGCCAAAATCGTTTTCTTGCAAGAAACACATTTTATAGGAAAGTCAGCCCCTAGGTTGTCTCCCAGGTATTTCCCTCAGTGGTACCTGAGCTCCTCGCCGGACTCCAAAACTAAAGGAGTGGCGATACTAATAGCCAGAGGGATCCCATTTCAGTCGACGGAGGTCTCGATCGACACAGAAGGCAGATATATCATGGTAAAAGGCACACTACATGGAGAATTGTACACTATTGGGTTGATTCAAAGAAACATGTAACAGCTTGGATTTGGCTCACG
This sequence comes from Gastrophryne carolinensis, assembly GCA_027917425.1. Classification (NCBI taxonomy): domain Eukaryota; kingdom Metazoa; phylum Chordata; class Amphibia; order Anura; family Microhylidae; genus Gastrophryne; species Gastrophryne carolinensis. The sequence continues at coordinate 212,464,000 of CM051237.1, read as the reverse complement.
ATCATCCTATTTTTCACGTCCGCTCGTGCGTTCGTATGAACTTGCGAGTGATTCAATAAGCAAATACGTTTCTATCCTAAAATATACGTCCGTTCGTATGATATCTCCCGAACTTGCCTCAGTCAGTTGACAATCGTAAAAATCACGTTCATGTGCTCACCTGTTGCGGCGGCAGCCTGTTTTGTCGGCGGCTTCCATCGTCCAGCTCTTCCAATTACTTGCGTTTGCCTCTGGTTTTCATTGGTTTTTGGCCTCTTAGATTCGTGCGTTCTTATGTATATAAGATCTTGCGCATGCGCACCCTCAACCAGAAACTTACCTAAACCCTTTAGCGCTTGCATCCAACTTCATTTCTCGCTCCCTCAAACTTACCTAAACCCCTTAGCGCTTGCATCCAACTTCATTTCTCGCTCCCTCAAACTTACCTAAACCCTTTAGCGCTTGCATCCAACTTCATTTCTCGCTCCCTCAAACTTACCTAAACCCCTTAGCGCTTGCATCCAACTTCATTTCTCGCTCCCTCAAACTTACCTAAACCCCTTAGCGGCTGCATCCAACTTCATTTCTCGCTCCCTCAAACTTACCTAAACCCTTTAGCGCTTGCATCCAACTTCATTTCTCGCTCCCTCAAACTTACCTAAACCCCTTAGCGCTTGCATCCAACTTCATTTCTCGCTCCCTCAAACTTACCTAAACCCCTTAGCGCTTGCATCCAACTTCATTTCTCGCTCCCTCAAACTTACCTAAACCCTTTAGCGCTTGCATCCAACTTCATTTCTCGCTCCCTCAAACTTACCTAAACCCCTTAGCGCTTGCATCCAACTTCATTTCTCGCTCCCTCAAACTTACCTAAACCCCTTAGCGGCTGCATCCAACTTCATTTCTCGCTCCCTCAAACTTACCTAAACCCCTTAGCGGCTGCATCCAACTTCATTTCTCGCTCCCTCAAACTTACCTAAACCCTTTAGCGCTTGCATCCAACTTCATTTCTCGCTCCCTCAAACTTACCTAAACCCCTTAGCGGCTGCATCCAACTTCATTTCTCGCTCCCTCAAACTTACCTAAACCCTTTAGCGCTTGCATCCAACTTCATTTCTCGCTCCCTCAAACTTACCTAAACCCTTTAGCGCTTGCATCCAACTTCATTTCTCGCTCCCTCAAACTTACCTAAACCCCTTAGCGCCTGCATCCAACTTCATTTCTCGGTCCATAAAACGTAAGAAAATCACATAATTTACATATGTCTATATGTTTCTAAGTGTGTTGTTTCTGGTTTGTGTAATTTTTTGGGTGTGTGCATATTAGAAAAGACACATTTAGGAAGGCTTCAAATCTAATTTATTTAAAATTTTTTCTTTCTTTGGTTTGGAATAAAATGCCAAATTTTTTTTTATAGTTTTTTTTTGTTTTTTGAAACCGTTTTTGTTTTTTGGCCTCGGGAAAACATATATAATTTTTTTATTTGTTTTTAACAGTAAAACTTTTTTTTTTTTTTTGTATAAAAAATATATATATTATTTTTTGTGAAAACAATTAAAAACTTTCTAAAATTTTGAAAACTTTTATAAAACGTGAAACAAAGGAGCCAGGACCAAGGGCACTATTCATCATCCTCTTCTTCATCTATTGGCCCCAACGTCGCCTGTATGGCCAGCAGCTCGGCCACCAACTCCTTCATTCGTTTTTTTTTACCCGCCAAGGTTTGGGGGATCATCCCTGTAACCAATAGAGAAAGAAACATAAATAGGAGTCCAAGACCGGTTTGTATGCTGGAAATAGATTTAGGGTTAATCAAATACATGTAAATGCATGACATATGTCCTTCTTCAAAGGGATACAGTTAATGCATTTCCCACAGGTAAGTGTTTAAACTCCTTAAACCGGACCTTCAACATTATTTAATGAAAAACAAAAACTATTCACAAATGATTCTGCCCCACCTCAAAGTTAGTTAGGCTTTTTTGGGGATTACAGCGCCGCCATCTGGACTCTGAAGCATAACACTTAATGAGGAGTGGAGAGTTGGATAAAGTACAGGGGAGTAGGTTACAGTGGTGCGTTGGGAATCCAGAGCATAGCTGGGTTGAGGGAAAGGTCATCACTCACACAATGCATGGCAGCACCTTCCTTTTTTCAATCTGGATCCCATGCTGCCTGTAAATATTGTGCATTCCATATTCCCCAATATTGGTTTTGTTCTGTCTAATAACATGCATTAGATGGGTGAAGGGTGTTTTTCCATGTTTCTAATCTGTAGGTACAGTGTGATGGCTAAGTCTTTGGTTCTTAATACTAGTTTGGGTCCTCTTTAAGCTAACGAAGTGCCCACATGAAAGTGTGAACTACACTTTGGCTACGCCTTTAGTTATGTGTGTGTTATTAGCTAAGCAAACATTAATATGAATAATGGCATGGAGACTTACGGAGTTGGTGGCCGACAGATGGCTGGTTGGGGCCAACAGGCTGCCCTTGGTCCTGGCTCGGCTGTGAAGAAGTCCCTGGAGAAACATGTGACATTTGGTTAGTATTTGTAGATAGTCACTATCCCCAACATATCTGGCTCCCAGTCTGGCTGACATCACTCACCTTCGCCAGGATCTCCTTCCAGCATCTCTGCTGCCTCCTCCTCCACTATCTCACCCGCTCCTGAAGCTTCTACAAATACATAATAAAGGATAACTTAGTTTTTGGCCTGCCATGTATATCTTTGTGCCTATACATGAAGAGTGACATACCAGAGCCTTCCCCATGCGTGGCCAGGTATGACTCCACGCCCACGCGCCTTGGCCCCTCCTCTGTGGTAAGGTCCAGGGGCTGGTCTGAGGAGGCCACAGAGGAGGGGTAGGTCCGTCGCCCGGGAGATCCACCACCTTCACTCACAGATGCAGAGTCATGCAGCACTGGTCGGCCTGTACGTCTCCGGGTGCGGCGAATTCTGAAATCCATTTCCAACACTACCCAAGAAAAGTCATTATAAATAAAGGCATAACTTAGACATTTGGAACATATACCATGCAATTGCTTAGTACTTACTTGGGAAATGGATCCCAAAAAACCTCCGCACCCGGGGCATGTGCAGACGCTTCAGGTCCGACCAATGCTGCATTATCTGGGTGTGAGTGAAGGTGGTGCTGGTCACACGGTGTATCTCCGCGATGATCTCCCGGGCGATGTCCCTTTTCTCGCACACATTGGGCGCGAAGTCATACCGGCGCTGAAGCATGATCTGAAAAACATAATGGACACAGAGCTTTTACTTTTACACACAGACCCATATGTGTTGCATCACAAGTTGAGTATTTAATGTCATTAACACACACATTTCGAATGGCCGCCATTTTTGGGGAGTGGCTTAAAGAGGACGTTGACTGTGATTGACAGTCTGGTCTTATGTTATATGTATCACACACCATGTACATACAGATAATAGCCAACATCAACAATCAGGCCACCTGCATCTATGGCATGTTAGGATGTTTTAAAGATCCAAGATGTAGCCTAATGCTTAGGCTTTTGGCCCACGTGTGTGGCTTCCCGTTGTGTTTTTATGGCTTAGGAAAACAGTGTTCCGCAAACATCCGCATCAAGGTCCGAGACAGGCCAGGTTTGACAGCTCGCCCCGCTACTCCACAGGTTAATTAACTGTTGCTAAGCCGGAGCAATTGGCCGAATTAGGACATCAGCATACACAGGTGAAAACGTGGCCAGGCTCGGCCCTTGAGGATGAAGTGTGAGGAGCCAGTGATTAAACATTAAGAGACCCCAAACTAGTTCCCAACGCATCATTTACATTTAGGCCATCATTGACTATTCTATTAAAATGCACAGGCAGCCACTTACCAGCATGAGGATCTCTTCCTGTTGACGGGTGAAGATAGTGGGCGCCATCTTTAGTCTTCTTCCAGGCAGCAGATAAGTGAAACCCCAGCGGTTTCCTGGTTCCGCACGAACGTACGTCCGTACGAGCGCGTAGTCGTGCGCATAGGCGTCAGACGCTGGGCGCATGATTTAAAGGTCCCTGCACCCAAAGCTCATTCTCTTTGAGCTTTTGGACAAAATGGCACCAAAAAAGGCAGCAGCTAAACGCGGCCAGCAAAGCCAGACCTCTGAGGGCCCAACAACCAGGTCCCAGCAACGACCGAAGAAGCTAAGGTCCCAGAAGGCCCAGAAGGCAAGTACCACCTCGGCCCCACCAAGGGACACTGGACCCTCCCTTTCCCAAAAAAGGGCCCCAAAGGCACGTGCCCCTGCGGCCAAAAAACAGGCCACAGCAGCCACCACCACCTCTGCCCCCAGAAGAGGCCGCCCAAGGGAGCCCACACCACCCATGCTTTCAAGCCGGGCACTTAGCCAACCCAGGCCCCACAGCAGTGCCCGAAGCACATCCAGCCCGCACAGAAGGGCCCGAAGCCCCTCCAGGGCCAGAAGCCCCTACAGGGCCCGAACCCCATCCAGGGCCAGAAGAACCCCATCCAGGGCCAGAAGCCCAGCCAGGGCCAGAAGCCCCTACAGGGCCCGAACCCCATCCAGGGCCAGAAGAACCCCATCCAGGGCCAGAAGCCCAGCCAGGGCCAGAAGCCCCTACAGGGCCCGAACCCCATCCAGGGCCAGAAGAACCCCAACCAGGGCCAGAAGCCCAGCCAGGGCCAGAAGCCCCTACAGGGCCCGAACCCCATCCAGGGCCAGAAGAACCCCATCCAGGGCCAGAAGCCCCTCCAGGGCCAGAAGCCCCTACAGGGCCCGAACCCCATCCAGGGCCAGAAGAACCCCATCCAGGGCCAGAAGCCCAGCCAGGGCCAGAAGCCCCTACAGGGCCCGAACCCCATCCAGGGCCAGAAGAACCCCAACCAGGGCCAGAAGCCCAGCCAGGGCCAGAAGCCCCTACAGGGCCCGAACCCCATCCAGGGCCAGAAGAACCCCATCCAGGGCCAGAAGCCCATCCAGGGCCAGAAGCCCCTACAGGGCCCGAACCCCATCCAGGGCCAGAAGAACCCCATCCAGGGCCAGAAGCCCAGCCAGGGCCCGAACCCCATCCAGGGCCAGAAGCCCCCGACCTGGCACCAGCCGGGAACAGAGCCCCCGACCTGGCACCAGCCGGGAACCTAGCCCCCCAAGAGGGCCCCGAATTGCAACCATGACCACATCTACACCTGGAAGTTCGGTGGCCAGCCACGCCAGAACACCCAGTCCCTTGGCCAGTCCAGTCCAGTCATTGGGAAGCCACCAATCCGGCCATTCCCCTACCCAGCCCCAGGCCATAATGTCACCACATGTGTCTGCACACATGGAGGAGCAGCCAAGCCAACCATCTGGCCGCACATTGCGCCGCGGCCAGTTGAGTGGGAGATTCTCCCATGACCAAAATATGGCATTGGCTAGTGGCCTTACATTATACTATGACGAGCTATATGGGAGCAAATCCAAACACACCACCAAGCAGCGCAAGATGGCATTGTTTGAAACCATCCTCCGACAAGTAAATGCAGCGGGGGAAGAGAGGAAAGATGTGTCCCAAATTCAGAAGAAAATCTCTGATCTGAAGTATGCTGTACGGCAAAAAGAAATTAAAAGGCATAATTACAGGTAAATAAATGTTTTCGCTAAATATAATGTTTGGGATGTGCTGTATGCCCCTTTTCTGAATACCAAACGATTTTCTCTTTTCAGCATGAAAACTGGAGGTGGCTTTCCATCTAAATTGGAGTTTACCCCTGCTGAGGAGATTGTGCTTGGACTTCTCCATCCGGTCGCGGTCGGTGGACATGCTGGTCTAAGGGACACAGACTCCCCGACCCGTACCCACGGTGAGTACTATTAAATCTGCATGTTTGCCTGTTTGCTAAATAAACTACAGTTCACTAGTAACAAGATAACGGGATGCCCCTATGGTTTGCCTTGCTTGGCCTCGCACTACTGTGGCTGTTTGTGTCCTCTTTTGGTCCCTGTGAATCACACATTTCGGCCCACAGCCATTATGGCAAAGATCAAATGTCCAATTGTATTGTTAAAGTCATGAAGTTTCGCAAGATAAGTGAGATATTTAGAATCAATCACAAAACACACATCATTATGTATGGGTTGCCTTTTGGTTGTGTGAGTTGTGTTTGAGTTAACTATTTAATTAGCCACCCACAAACATATGTGACCAAGAGCAGCGAGACTCAACTGGCGGCCCGGGGTCCCAATGCGGACCTTGGCACCACATTCAAGGACCCCTGCCCAGACAGCCCTGCACTCAGTTACTTCTGTGTTGACGTGCTCAGAGCTGCCCCCTTGATCGGCCATGTAGTGGTTGGTCTCCTGCCCAATGTCATGGCTCCGTGAAACATAGCATTGCAATATGAAGTACTGCCCAGGAAGTGGCATTGCAAGGTACACAGTAACTTATTTAAATTTGCACTGGCCACAATCGTGTCCCGCTGCCCCTGCTCTGGCCCATGTGCCACAGTCCCCCCATGCCCCCCCCCCACATAAGCCCCATACATTTGTAACAGATTGGCTCCATCCATCACATCACCATCAATACGTTAACTCCCCCCTTTAGACATACAATCCCTGTCCCCTCAGCTCTGGCCCATCCAGCCCAGCAAGGGCAAGCAGCCTTTATTAGTTGGCACTTTGAAAGCTCCAGCCCCTCCACCAGTGTCTTTATTTTTAACTAGACACCCCCTGCGTCAGCACCATGGCCAGACATTCACCTCTCACCACATACCTTGAAATGGGCGTTTCAAACAATTGTTTGAGTACCCCGGACCTAGCGAATGGTAGGCTAAATCCAAAAATGTGCCCTGAAAGTTGGATGCTGAATGGGTACACTTCATGACTTAGAACTGAGGTCACTTAGCAGTTTGTCCGAGCCATTGCACCTCTGTAAACTTGCGTGGGTTTGAACAAAGGTAACCATTGCTCTAGAGTGGAATAATATTACAAATAGAGCTATATTTGATTACCTATCCAAAAAAAGGTTATGTGTGTGTGTTTACGTGGTTTGTTTTTCTCTTCTTCAGCCCAGCATGATCCCTCAGCAAGGGTAAACTCACCCCCCAGTTTGGTTATGCCTACCAGGTCCGTACAGCATCGGAGCCCAGATCAGAGATTTTCGGTAAGTTTATTTAGTAGCATAAATAATAACAAGTGCTTAAGAATGTGTTAAACTGTTGAAATCCTACATTGGGACGCAAACTTAGCCTTTTTTTTTTTTATATGTCCCTACAGACCCGCACACTCATGGAAGAGATCCAGGACATGGAGGAAGATGATGATGTCTCCGTACAGGGCACGTCGGATGAACTCCCCCTGGGTCCCAATTTGGAACTGCTCGATAATGTTTCTCTGGCCAATCCTCAGCAGCAGAGTGAATCTCCATCCATTGTGCTTGCACATGGGGAGACTGACACTACAGTCCCCAGTGTTCACTCTGCTGCTGAGGATTTGCAAAGCAGGCCGGTTGCTGTTGAGGGTACGACACCACGCGGCAGGGCACGCCCAAGAGCCAGGGTAATTGTGCGGCGGACGCCATTACGCCGCCCCACAATTTCCCAGGGGAGGCAGAGTGCCCTGCTTCAATTATGGACCCAACAAAGGGACTCTTATGACGCCCAGCTCGTTACAGAGCGTGAGCAAAGGCATGCAGACATGGTGAACATCCATACCAGTCTACAGGGCATCCTCGCGGAGTTGCGTACCCTCAACAGCAACGTGGCCAATTCAAGTAATGGCATCCAGTCAGCCATGGCTGAGATGACCAATATGCAGAGAAACATTGTGGAGCAGTTCCAAATTCACAATGCTGCCATGGCCCAGGCTAGGTCCCATTCCCATGGACCTCCACCTGGACCTCCACCTGGGTATTATGGGCAGCCACCCTATTAAGCCATGGGTGTGTGGGACATCTTTTCTCTTAACCCCCACTGTATTTACTTGTCCTTTGAGGTTTCAAACAATCCATTTTGTGTTGCTCTGGCAGGTTGTGTTTTGGATTTGCTCCCATATAGCTCCTTAGAGTAATGCTTAAGGCCACTAGCCAATGCCATAGGTCTATGTGGAGTTTATCTGGCCACTTCTGGCTTAACCTATGTATTTGGTTGGTGCTCCTCCTGTTTGCAGACATGTTTGTGTGACATTATGGCCATGCCCAAATATCCCTGGGCACAGGCAATATTAATGACTGGACTAGGCTGGCCTTTGGACTGGGTGTTCTGGTTTGGTTGTGCCACTCACTTCCAGGTGTAGATGTGCTCGATGTTTTTTTTTTTATGTTATCCATTTGTTACCACAGATGTATGTGGACTGATTTCTGTTAACCACTATAATTTTTCATTTGCTAAGTAAAACAAAAATTTAACTTCCAATACTTGTGGCGTTTTTAGTGGGAAGACTTTTGTAACAGCTTGGCCTAAACCAGATAATTTTGGTTGGAAGAGGTGTAACAATGCACAGCGAAAGCTAAGGAAACTACATGAAATACATTAGGCAACAATTAAGGTCGAAATGTTTTACTTAGAGGTAATGCCACATTAGGGCAAAACAACATATGTTTCCAAAAGGATAACACAGACATACAGAATGGTGAGACAGGGAAAAAACTTAACTAAAATGCTGGCTGATCAGGTTGGCTCTAACAGATTGGCCAGACTCACTGGGGGGCCCCTCAAAATTCTCGGCTTCATCCTCGACGGCTGAAGAGGGCAGGCTGTCCACATAACGTGGGACACGTTCCAGGATGGCAAAATTGTGCAAAACAGCACATGCCATTATAATGTCGATCACTTTCTTGGGATCATATTGCAGGGCCCCCCCAGTATGGTCAAGGCAACGAAAACGTGTCTTCAGCAGACCAAAGGCCCTCTCCACAACAGCCCGGGTCTTGCGATGTGCACGGTTATACGCTTCCTGAGAGGCATCCTGGGGCCGCAGCACAGGCGTCATGAGCCAGGGTAGAAGTGGGTACCCGGAATCACCTTAAACAGAGAATTAAATGTAATCAAAATTAAAAAGGCAACACAACCAACACCAAAAAATTCACAGATATCATAATGATGTAAGGTAAAGTGTTCCCAAAAAAAAACAGGGCACATTAGGGCCCCCAAATATTGCACTAAGGTATAACCTAAATAAAAATGGCACTTCTATATACCAATTAATTAACAAACATCTGCACGGCCAAGGGTATTTGTATTTTACATATATTTGTAGTTTTCAGACATGTTACAATTAGGATGCTGCTGAGGGCCTATCCACATTTCACTGGAAACTACAATGTATGCAGTTTAAGTCCACTTTGACATTTAACGACCAATAGTACAAAAGGAGCCAAATGTCAAAGATCCCTAGCCACATTTCACTGGAAACTACAATGTATGCAGTTTAAGTCCACTTTGACATTTAACGACCAATAGTACAAAAGGAGCCAAATGTCAAAGATCCTTGGGTATAAACTCCAAACCAATATATTTAGGCACAAGGAACTTACAGACATCCTAACTAAAGGGAAAACATTCTGAAGGCCAAAGCGAGACAAGGATTTTTTGGGTAAGTTCCTAATATATGAGCCAAGAAAAAGGCAGTTGGACGCTTCTGTCAAGTTTTCAAAAACAAACATATCAACAAATACAAGATTAATGCCACATTTAATAACACACAAATAGGACACACTTACCAAGCAGCCATGCCCCCGAAAATTCACCTGCCTCAAATCTCCTAAACAACCCAGATCGCCGGAGGATATAGGAGTCGTGGGACGATCCGGGGTAGCCGGCAAGGACACTCATAAACCGCATATCCGGACCAACCACGGCCTGGACATTAAGTGAGTGTCCCATTTTACGATTCCTTAAGGCAAAAACATACAAAAAGGGTAATTGATATTTGACCCCAAAAAAAAAATTAAACACAAAACATGTCTGCACTCTATTGGGAAATACTAATGAAAAGCCGAGATAAAGCAGCTACACAAATGAGGGATAAACAAATATGCTGCCGCAAAGGAAAACAGGTGACATGACACGTTGGGCAACATAATAACCAATCTCAATACCTATATATATACTCGTCGGCTGCCCTAGGTACGAGTGCCACATGTGTGCAGTCAATTGCACCAATAACGTTGGGCATGTCGGCCACATTATAAAACCCAAGCTTAATGGCGTTTCTGGCTGCCATATCATCAGGAAAATAAATATATTTTTGAGTTATGGCAGCCATGCCTTCCAAAAATTTAGATAGTGCGCGGCTCAGCGTAGGCTGTGACATCCCCACGGAGAGGGCACCCAGCCTCTGGAACGAGCCGTTCGCCAAAAATTGCAGGCAGCCAAGCATCTTGGTCATACCTGAAATTGCATGCCCCTTCCTTGTGGTGCGGGCTAACCATGGCCGCAGCTCACTATATAATTTATGGAGGGAAGCGCGATTAAGCCTGGTCAGCTCGAACAGCTCAACATCATTCATGCTATCGATGTTCATGCGACGACGCAGGGGCAATCTGCTCTCAGACATCTCGATCAACTCAATGCCAAAAAGCATAAGCCCTTGATGTGCCACAAACTCGCTCCGCTCCATCCTACTCCCGAGGCCAAATAGCTGCCGGCAAACATTTCGTAAAGCACCTCTTTAATGGGCTTCAAAACAATTAGCAATCACCTCTCTGAATTGGGCGCAAGCCCATGTGAAGGACGTAAAAAATAGGATCGGACGCAAATAATACGATTTGGACGGGAAAAACACACGAACTAACGCAAATAATACGATTTGGACGGGAAAAACACACGAACTAACGCAAATTATACGATTCTCGTACGAAATGCGTATGTTCATATACGTCTATGCGCGAACGATCGTACGAATACGAAATGGCCAAAAAAACCAGAAAAAATGACAAACACCCACCCAAACTTACGATTCTCGATACGAAATCACTTAACTTTTGCTCTTTGAATCGAGGGGTATGGCATCCCTTTACGCCCCAAATGGTGGGCAAATAGATTTCCTCCTGCGCTTCTTAGCTAAACTGGCGGATTTCCATGAAGGGAAAATCCTCCTGGGAGGAGATCTGAATGTCGCCCTCGACCCACTCGTGGACTCCTCGACTGGGAAGTCCTCCGTTTCGTACGCCGGAGTACGGAGAGTGAAACAGGCCCTACACAAATTGCAGCTGTGTGATCCCTGGAGGATCCATAATCCAAAAGGTAGAGACTACTCCCACTTCTCGTCAGTGCACTTGACATACGCAAGGATGGATTACGTGTTGGCCTCGCATGGCCTCTTACCCAGAGTAACCGAAACAGCCATTGATCTGGCTTCTCTATCTGATCGTGGCCCGGTGTGGATTTCATTGACCACCGGAGAGGAGGGAGGGGGGGCGTGGACATGGCGGCTGGATGGGGGCCTGCTGAAGGACCCAGCGACAGTAGAGGCTACACAGGTGGCCCTAAAGGACTACTTTGAATTGAGTTGTACAGGGGATGTGACACCAATGACTATCTGGCGGGCGCGCAGAGCGGTTGTGAGAGGGACACTTATACAACATGCGTCTAGGCTGAAAAAAGCCCACACTACACAAAGGGATCAATTGATCTCCCAGATTCAAACCCTAGAAAGGAGGCATAAAGAAACCCAGGCGCGAGAGGCCTTACAGACGCTGACAAGATGCAGGGAGCAACTAAGCTCGCTGCTTCTGAGAAAAGCGGCATACACCATAAAGAGATGCAGGCGATATTACTACGAATGGGGAAACAAGAGCGGTGCTCTACTTGCCAGAGCGCTGAAGAAGCAGCAATCTCTAAACTTCATCGAGGCAATTCTAGATCGGAAACAACAGAAGTGGCACAAAACAGCTGACATCGCTAGGGTCTTCCGCGAATATTATAGCGAGCTTTATAACTTGCGTCAGCAAAAGGAAGGGGATCCCCCAGGGAGCCTGTCCAAGATACAGCAATACATCGCGGCCTCGGGCATGCCGAAATTGGATCCTGAAGCGATAGCTGGACTGGGAGAGCCAATTTCGGGAACCGAACTGAGTGGAGCGGTGCGGACCACTCCGGGCGGTGGATCCCCCGGGCCTGACGGACTAACTATAGCTTACTATAAAAAATTTGAGGGGATCCTGCATAGGCGCCTCCTTCGGGCTCTTAACGCCACGGACCAGGGGGAGGCGGTGGTGGCGTTCCCGGGGGAGGCGCTGGAGGCACGCGTCGCAGTGATCCGCGGGCCCGGGGGGGACCCATTGAGCTGCAGGGGCTGTCGCCCCATATCGCTACTGAATGTTGATCTAAAACTGTTCACAAAGATACTTGCGAACCGAGTGGCTGTCTGTTTGCCTGGATTGGTTGAGGGGGATCGGTGTGGGTTCATCCCTGGCAGGGAGGCCAGGGACAACACGATTGGAGCCCTGGATCTCATACACCGGTCACGAACAGGTGACTCCCCAGTGATGCTGTTGTCCACAGATGCCGGGAGAGCGTTCGACCGAGTGAACTGGACATGCGCTTTTGAGGTACTGAAATATATTGGTCTTCATGGGAGAGCGCTGGAGCACATACTGAGAATATACTCTGAACCGTACGCGAGAGTGAGAGTAAATGGCCACCTCTCCCAGCCCTTTCGGATTTCGAATGGGACCGGGCAGGGGTGCCCGTTGTCCCCCCTCATCTTCGCCCTGGCGGTGGAACCTTTCCTAAGACACATAAGGAAGAACGTGAATCTAAGAGGGATTCGGGTGGGAGAGGTGGAACATAAAATCGCGGCGTACGCGGACGATCTTCTATTCTTCATCTCCAACCCTGTTGTAGGGCTCCCAAACCTTATGAAAGAGTTTGACATCTTTGGAAGTATCTCGGACTTTAAGATCAATTTTGACAAGTCCGAAGCACTTAATGTCGGACTGCCAGAAATAGTGGTATCCCCCATCAAGTCCTCTTTCCCCTTCAGATGGTCCACACCCGCGCTGACTTATTTGGGTACAAAAATCCCGAAGGATATAGAAGATGTTTTCAGGTATAACTTTACTCCTATGCTTAATAGGATTAAAACAGATCTGGCAGGATGGGATTCCCTAACGCTCACGTGGCTGGGTAGGATGAGCGCCATAAAGATGACGATACTCCCGAGAATCTTATACCTGTTCCAAACCCTCCCATGTCATATACCAACTAGCTATTTTAAGAACCTCAATTCCCTGATTCTGAAATTCATCTGGAGCAACAGGAAACCAAGGGCCCGCTTTGGCTTATTGCAACTGCCGAGGGCGGAAGGAGGCCTGGCAGTCCCGAACCTGAAGAGGTGTTGGCGGGCGGCGCATTTGCAGGGGGTGGTGGATTGGGGGAGAAATGCGAAGGGGAAAAAGTGGGTGGATGTGGAAGATAGCTGTACAGACGTCCCGCTGAGAGAGATGCCATGGGCAACGGAGACCTCAACCCAATGGAGCGGGTCTGACCTGCTGGTGGGGGCCGCCCTCGGTGTTTGGGACGGGACCGGGGGGAGCGGGGGGGTCTCGCCCTGGCCGTCACCCCTGATCCCAGTAGTTGGGAGCCCGGAGTTGCCCACTGGTCAGAGGCCGCAAGCCAAGGGGGGGTGGAGAGACTTGGGTGTGGTTCGAGGGAGAGACCTGGTGAGGCAGAGGGAATGGTGCAGCATCGAGGAGCTTAGGACTCGCTGGGACTGCCCGCACCTGGACCCCTGGCAGCTGCTTCTCTTCCAACACTTCCTACAACGAATGGGACCGAAACAGTCTCTGAGCCGGGATCTCACGCAGTTCGAATCCCTGGCCACGCAGGGAGACCCACCAACAAGGGTGATATCTCAGATATACCGAATCCTGGGAGGGGAGAGCGAGACACTGCCCCCCTTCTGCGGGGACTGGGAGAGGGACCTGGGAAGGGAATTCACGAAAGAAGAATGGGAAAAGATATTTCTGCTCTCCCAGAAATCTTCGATCTCATCCCAGGTACAAGAAACGAACTATAAGTACTTATCTAGATGGTACTACACTCCCAAGCGACTGTCCACGATGTTTCCGGGCTCCTCGCCTCTGTGCTGGAGATGTAAGAAAGAAGAGGGTACGCTGTTACATGTCCTGTGGGCGTGCCCCGGGGTCACGATCTTTTGGAGGAAAATGGCAACGACGATGAGTGGGATTGTGGGGTCGCAGGTCCCGTGCTGCCCGGCCCTCGTGTTGCTGCACCACACGAGTGATAGTGTAGCGGCTTATGAAAGGTCAGTGCTGGGGCACCTTCTGGATGCCGCCGAAACGATAATCCCCGGATACTGGAAGACGGAATATGTCCCAACAGAAGAAGATTGGGCCCGAGAAGTAGATAGAATAGGAGAAATGGAGGAGCTGACGGCTACAGTCCAGGACGGCGAAGAGAGGACCCGCTTGCTGTGGACGCCGTGGTACATGTTCCGGTCCCCGGCGGCTCGCCCTGCCTCCTCCTCGGCCCCTACGGGCCCGTCGACTAGCGGTGACTCGGCCTGATGGGCTTGGGACCCTGACCCCACCGTTGCCGGAACCTTCCCGGGCGTGGGGGGACTCGGGAGCGGAGGACCCCTTAATTTCCCTGCCCCTCGCCCCCTCCCTGTACCCACACCTTATTTGCTTCCCCCCTTCTTTCTATTTCTCATACACTCTTCCCCTCAATGGCCTGGATGATATCAATGACACACGATCAACTACCCCTTGACGCATTGAGCTCTCGGAGCTGAAATTCAGCAACTTCATTCCATTGGGTGAAGGTTGCTTATGATATTCCAAATCGAAATGTAGACCCGGCACATTGGCCTCATCATTACGCGAACAGAGGACAGGTCGGTCGGGGGGGGCGGGGTCCCCTGGGGGGCCGCCCCTGGCGCCCCTCGGGGGGCCTGGTCCCTCCGACTCACTGCTGAGGCAGAAGGTCGCCTTAGAGAACGCTAAACGCCCGAAGACGGGGGATAAACTTATGGGTAACATCCAGCCCTATTACTGTTCACATGTACCTATTGTACTTACCTTATACTGTTTCGCTTTCTTCTGTAATACCTGACTGCTTTGTATTGAAAAACTAAATAAAGAATTAAAAAAAAAAAATGACCTACCTAAAGATTTAGGTCCACTTGAGGGTGGCCGTGCAGCGGCTCAGAAGCAGCCACTTTTTGCCGGCCAATAACCCCAGTATCAAGCTGCCGGCTTCCAGTGAAGGCAGCCGGAGAAGAACCACAAACTCAGCGCTTTGTCCGGCCGAAAAACTTCCAGTGAGAGCAGCAGGAGGAGAACCGTGATGTTAGCGATACTTGCCGCTTAACCCGGCCGAAAAACTTCCAGTGCCGAAAATCCTCCAGCGAGAGCAGGGTAAGAAAGGAGCTGCCCACCGATGCTCGCTGAAATGCTAAGCCGAAAATGTTTCCACAGCGGCGGGTAGATTCAATGCCTCGAGTCAGACGAGGCGAACACTCCTCATTGATCGCCGGAAAGAAGCCTTTGCTCCCTTCTTGCAGCAAATAAAGTAAAAACACATGGGAAGAGCAATGAAGAGGAAATGAATTCCCCTGGTTTCCCTCAATCAGGCTCACCAGACAAAAATACAATTTTGTGATTACTCACCTGTAAAATGGGTATTAAAAGTATGTCTCACACCCTGCTTTGGAAGTATTCATTACACGTGGGTTATGTCCAGTAGAGGGCGAACTTCTGCAGAGATGACTAGAAAAAAGAAGCCCCTCCCAGTCCATAAATACCTGGGACCTCCCACACATTCCCCAGTCTAACAAAGCAGTAAGGGGACCAGGAAGAGCAAATAAAAAATTATACCAATAAAAAGTTCACCAAATAGAGGATCCAAGATACAACTCAGGGTGGGACGAAGCAGGGTGTGAGACATACGTGTAATACCCATTTTACAGGTGAGTAATCACAAAATGGTATTATTCCAAGTATGTCTCACACCCTGCTTCGGAAGTATTCATTACACGTGGGACATCCAATATCAGTGTCCAAAAAGGGTGTGGATCCCAAAAGGCAAAAATGCACAAATTAAATCACTGCAGCTTGCAGAACTTTGCGACCAAAAACAGCATCCGCTGAGGCCCGCACATCAACCTTTATAAAACTTGGAAAAAGATATGAACAGAAGACCAAGTAGCAGCCTTACAAACTTGTTTAACAGAGGCCTGGTGCTGAAAAGCCCAGGAAGCCCCAACAGCACGAGTAGAATGAGCAGTGGTCTGGAAAGGGGGATCCCTCCCCTTGGCAGTATAGGCCCTAACAATGGCCTGACGAATCCATTTACTAATGGTAGACTTGACAGGCGCCAAACCCTTCTTGGGCCCAGAGGGCACCACAAACAAGGCGTCCGTCCTACGGAAAGGAAAAGTAGCCACAAAATAGTACTTCACAAAACGAACATCATCCAAAGAGTGCAGGGCCCTCTCCTAGTCATTGCTAGGCTTAGGACACATGGAAGGGAGAACCACATCCTGAATGAGATGGAAAGCAGAAAACACCTTAGGTAGGAAGTCCGGCTTAAACCAGAAGACCACCTTGTCCTGGTGTCTTTCAAAGTAAGGGGCCTGAATAGACAGAGGCGCCAACTCAGAAACACGTCGAACGGAGGAAATAGCCACCAAAAAGGCAACCTTTTGTGTGAGAATAGAAGATGCAACATCCTGCACCGGCTCAAAAGGAGGCCCCTGGAGGGCCGACAAACCAAATTCACCCCTGAGAGACATCAGGAAGCCGACTGGGCCTTTCCCATTCCTGAAGAATCAATTTGTCAAAATGTTTCTGATCAGGAAACTCCGGGCGAGGCTTAGCGGCCCCAAAAAATTCCCCCTTCTGCGGAGGGGCCTCCACAAGAGGGGAATTAGCAAGCACCTCAAAAATATGGGCCAGAAGTCCGGGGGTATCCACAATATCCCCATGCTCCTGCCCAGCATCAGCATCCAGGAACTGCTGACCATCATAGCCTTCAGATTCTGAAAACAATTACCCTTCTTCCAGTGGGGAGTAATCAGACCATTCAAAGGGGTCATATTCCTCATAATCAAAACCCGGCACAGCCGGTGCCAAATGCCTTCTCTTAGCTGGGGCCTTTCTGGCCGCAGAGCTAGCAATCAATTTCTCAATGTTGGCCAATCTAGCACAGACATCAGATTGCGACTCCCCGCTAATGACAACATCACTTGGGGTCAAATGCAGGCGTGGGGTGTAGGTGATGAGGCCGGCGACACTGACCCAGACGCCTGGGACCCGGACTGCCGCGTAATTGCCCGCTAAGCACACGGTATGCAAATGATCACATTATCCCTCGCAAGGGATAACCCACAAACCACACACTGCCGGGGTCGCCCCGAAGAGAGCCCGAACCCGGTATCCTGGGAAGCCTCCATATGGTGATTTTTTGTTTTTGTGGTAGTAGCAATGACCAGTGGGAATTACGCTATTAAGCTACCCGGGATGCCCCTTCACGTCCGTTAGTGGGAGGATTTGTAAATGACAAGGAAAAAACCCCCAATTTGAGCGAGTGACCTAAGGACCGGGAGAACCCCCTTTTTATCAGGCAAGGTATTCCCCCAAAACAAGGCACCATCAAAAATTCCTTCCATGAGCTCAGAAACAATAGCAATGGAATCTAGAACACACCAACCCCGCAGGGCACTCACCGATAACCGGAGGGAAGGCGTCCATACAGCAGCATTCTTTCAAAGAAAGGCGGGCCAGCGCAGATTGCGCACCGCGCGTGGCCCCGCCCCCTCCTGAGAAGGACAGAGCCAGCGGTTCCCAGCCAATGGCTGAGAACCGCAAAGAGCGCCTAAGCAGGGGGGCGGGCCGCAGCCAGCGCGCCGAGCGCCCGGCCCGGCCCCCTCTCCTGACTAAAAGTGAAGAAGGAATGGCCGCGCTCCCAGCAAAGCTGCGGAGCTGGCCCGGGAACCAGCGCGCCGCCTCTAACAGCCGCGGCCTGGCCACAGACAGACTAAGTGCGCTAAACACCTTCACACACACACACACACTTGCTCCAAATACATAGGCTGGCAGGGCCAGCCAGTGAAAGCAAAGGACAATAAGGTCACAAAAAGGAGGGATAGGCTACCCCCTTCCCCCCCTATAATCCAGGAACAGGGAGCAATGGGAGGGGGGGTTCCCAGCTACCTAATGCAGCGCAGGGAATAAAACGGACAGGGCATCCCAGACCAGGATCCCGAACCTGGCATCCGCCTACCCCTTGGAGGGGGTCTCACAGAGGAGCATGGCTCCCAGTTAGTACACCACTAAGGTGTACCCTACCCTCGCCCAGACCTACAGCCAAGGCTGGGAGGCATAGGGACTAAATTTAAAAAGGTCTGGGCAGAGATAGGGACAGAAATTGGCCGGGTGTACACTCGGCTTACCTGCAAGGAAAGAGACAGCCATCTTCTGACTTGCTCGCCGTCTGCAGAGACTAAGACTGGGGAATGTGTGGGAGGTCCCAGGTATTTATGGACTGGGAGGGGCTTCTTTTTCTAGTCATCTCTGCAAAAGTTCGCCCTCTACTGGACATAACCCACGTGTAATGAATACTTCCGAAGCAGGGTGTGAGACATACTCGGAATAAACCTTATGGCTGCTTTTTCCTGTGGCGGAATTCTCAGCCAGGAGTGTCACTCTTTTTTAAAAAAACAAAAAGGTGACACCCCACAGCGCCCCAAGACCCTGGCGCTTACCTTACCAACCTGATCCGAATGCAGCTTAGCTGCGGAGGCAAAGTGGGTCCATTCAGATCAGAGGAGTATAAGGGCCAAGGAACAGTCAGGTTTCCATTACCCCTCGCTTCCAAGGCATAATTCCTTTAAAAACAAAAGTAAATGGGAGAGGAGTTCAGATACATCCTTGCAGTTCCACTGCAAGAAAGAAAACTGAAGTGCATCAAGTCAGCCAGGTGGATATAGGCCCGGGAGGTGGAGACACACCTTTGTTCTTGCAGACCACACCCTTCGGGAAAGGTTAACCCATTCGTCTCTGAATTCTTCTGATGTCCTGAAGTAAAATGGACAAATATTCCATACGTAATAAAATGCCTTTTCTCATACTTTGATTCTTATGAAATGTTACAAAGCAACGGTAATTGTTACATCATTGCCTCAGGCTACATTTGGCACCGTCCTAAACTGTTTTAAATTGACGAAGAAATGGCCGATATATCCAGGTTTACAGTTTCACCTCATTTCTCTTCTGAAAAAAGTGGGCGTGCCACTGGATCTGTGATGCTGCATAATAATCAGCATAATGGGCTGGGTCTGTAAGATTCTCAGAACGTGCATAAGACACCCTGGTCGTGCTTCTCTCCTCTCCCCCTGTTGCTAGGTAACATTGGAGCCTAGACCAGCACTCCCGGACACACTGCCAAAAGCCCATGCTCGCATGTCCAAAGCCCATGCGTGCAAACTCCCAAAGTTCATGCCAAAGTGCCAGGGAAGAGAGGAGGTGGGGTAGCAACCGCCGCGCTGCTCTGTCCCTGCAGAAGAATCATGCACCCAGCAGCAACTGACATATCCATCAAGCGTGGTGTGGATTTTCCCACTCTTGAGCTGATTGGACGGGCGGATTAAAAACAGAAAATACAATTCTGTGAAGTACTCACCTGTAGAATTGGTATTATACGTATACAGTACGTCCTGCTCCAGATATAATACTTACAATTGGGTTATCCTCCGCCAGAGGGCGCTGTGCACTGCAGACATGCAAAAACAGGCTCCTCCCGGCCCTTCACACACCGAGGGACCTCCCACAAATCCCCAGCATTGAAAAGCAGTGAGCCAGAAGCTGGGAGAATCCAACCACCAAAAACAACTGGTAATGATAACAATAACAACAATCACCATACAGGGGATCCAGAATAATGCAAAAACCAGGGTGGGGTGGAGCAGGACGTACTGTATACGTATAATACCAATTCTACAGGTGAGTACTTCACAGAATTGTATTATTCTAAGTATACAGTACGTCCTGCTCCAGATATAATACTTACAATTGGGACATCCAATAGCAGTGTCCATAAAATAGGGTGGGATCCCCAACAAAAAAGACACAGCAGGCAGTCGAGGCACTGTAACCTGCAACCTTGCCACCGAAAGCGACAGGACCAAAGGCTCCAGCGTCAAATCGTAAAAACCCTTGAAAGGGTATGAACCAAAAACCAAGGTAGCCGTTTAGCAAACCTGTACAACAAAACCTGGTGATGAAAAGCCAAAGGATACCTACTCACAAGTAGAATCAGAATAAGGCGAGAAAAGCTCAGCTCAAAGGAATAGGTCTGAGTAACAGCCTGACAAGATCAAGCTCTAACAATTATACCAGGAAGAATCCAATCTTCCCTAGTACCAGAAAGAAAAACCATCCAAGTAAAGGCTAGGCCAAGGCCGCGTAACCCCTGGAAGCAGACAAGATCAGGCACATACAGAGTTAGGTGCCCACAAACCCCAAGGGGCATCAGTCCCCCCAAGGGACCAGAAAAACAATCCAGGAAAAAGATTCCAGCACCTGATGAGGGAAAAAAAATTCCCGTGTCTCAGAGTAACAAGGAATAAGGCACAAAAGAAAGGCGATGTCTTAAACACATGAGCCTAAACCACCAACAGAGGTAGAAAGGTCGGGCGTAATGCGGAGCATCACCTTATCCTGGTGCATAACAAAGAGTGAGGGCTAGCGAAAAAGAGCCACCCGCTCAGACACACGTCTGACGGAGCCAGCAGACCCAAGGGACAACGATGAAGGTAAAAGACAGTCAGACAGCCTCCTGAATCGGCCCAAAAGGAACATCCAACAAGGCAAATGTAATAAAAAATTCAAATCCCAACAGGGATCATAGAATTAAGTGAGGCACGCAATGAGCAACCCCCTAAGGAAAGCTTAGCCGAGGGAAATAGGCAAAAAACTTCTGCCGGAAGGCGGACAGGGTAGGACCTGACCCTTCAGAGTACCGAGTTGGGGAGCCAACTCCAAGCCATGTTGTAATAACTCTAGAGCCCTAGGAACAGAGAATGCCCAACGGGAAAGAGACCTAGGCTAACACCAATCCATATGGGCAAGCCATACCTCATAAGAATGGAAGAAGAAGAAGAGCGCTGCTCTTAGACTTCCATTAGTCACGAACACAGAGGGAAGAATCCCGTCTCCATAAGGACGGAAGAACCAGCAGCCAGGCCTGCTAGGCCAGAGACTGTAGAATTGGAGTGATGTAACGGAGGCCCTGAGCGAAACAGGGCGACACCCCTAGCAGAACGTACAGAAATACTACCCTAAGGTATCACGTCTGCAAATCCACACTCCACTAGGCCCCCCAGGGGCCACCCGTATCAATGGTCCCCCTACCAGAGCGATTCTGCACAGAAAACCGCCTAGCAGGGGGAAGGGAGACAAGGCATACAGGCCAGAATGTCCCGTCATAAAAATACTAAATCCTCATGACCACTGTCAGAGGAGCCAGGGACAGGGGAATGAGTGGCAAGAGCCTGAAAAAGTGACGGTGCACCAAACAAGCCATACTGGTTGAACTTCATAGTGAACCAAGGAATAGCACAACCTGTCACAGAGGGACCTCCACAGGAGCGAATACCAATGATAAGCAAGCAACAATATCCTCCACCCAGAACAGGAACATATACCTTCCTGGGGAACCATCCTGCACTAGGTCCCACACAGATGAATAAGGCAGGCCACAGTCGTCAGACAGACCGAGCATTGCCCAACAGGCAGGCCTGGAAGAGGAGAAGACAGGCGAGATAGCGTCAGCCTGAAAACTCACTGTACTGATAGGTACAAGGACCTCCTAGAAGGCCCCACCTTCCCCACACCCGCATGGGGTAACAGAAGAAAAAACCTCCCCGCCACCTGAAAGGCTGGCATCCACGGTGATCATCTGTGGAAGGGGCAAGAAAGGAACTGTCCCCAGACAGGTCCCTAGCGTAAATCCACTCAAAGAGGGACTCCTAACCCAGGGGAAGGGTACACATGATCCCTGTCCAGGGATGCTGGGTCCCAGTCCAGTATTAAGAATAGAAGTTGCAGAAAAAATCCCTGGTAGAGGAACATAAGGAACTTCACTAAGCAAGTCGCCAAGACGGGTCCACCAGCTGCATTCCTGCCTGGTGAAGGGACAGGAACAGCAAGTAGGGACTGAACCCAAGCAACCAGATTATGCACCTTATTGTAGAGGGAGGAAGATTCTCACCTGACCGAGACTAGATTCATCCCTAGGAATGGAGATACCCATCAAGAGGACAAGGAGGACAAGAGGTGAAGAAAACACCCATCCAAAAGACTCCCAAGTGATGGCACCAGCCAAGTAGCTAACTCGACCTGACAGAGATTGGGAAGCGAGAAGGACCGCCTGGCAGGCCTCTCGCGGACTCCCCTTGGTCTCATCAGAGACATAGCTTCCATTAGTACCCTGGTGAACACTGTGGGGGCAGAAGAGAGGCCAGATAACAAGGCCACGGAATAGCGGTGTTGGACATCCAACACAACCAGAAAAGCCTAGGTGTCTAGAAGACACGGGGAAGTGAGCAAAGCATCCTTGATCTCCCCAGAAGGCAAGGACCCACTAGGCGCAAGGCACTAGTGGCCCATCCCAGATTTTTCATGCAGAAAACTGCCTGAATAGCAGAATTGCCAACAACTTGGGAATAAGAAGGGCAGATAGACTCATTCTTTTGGGAGAATGAAGGGGTTGGCGTAGCGGCACCTGCCTCTGCCTGACAAGGGCAAACTGTAAGTGACCTCCACCCCCGCAGGCCGTGTATGGCATGCACCAGGACCCGTACGGAGGCAGGGACCAGGAGTACCCTGACAATCATGGGGGAGGCCGCGCAGTAAACTTTATCCTGTATCCGGAGGAAACTACCTCCTGTATCCACCAGAAAGAGGCAAAATGCCTCCTGATAGGAGCAAGGTGCCGCAGTCGTCCCCTCGCCCAGGCGGGCGAGGGTGCCCCATCATGCTTGAGGGGATTTGGTGGAAGATTTAGGTTTCACCCTGCCGGAGGGCCCAGAGCATTGTATGTTGCTCGTGGGGCAGGGGTCTGTGCTAAGACTCCGTGAGGACGCCCCCGGTTCTTGTTTAACGCTATGGTATGGAGGGGGAGGGGTGTCCCTGTCCCGAGGGGGCCGAGACGGGCGCCTGCGCCGGGTTGACTTGCCCTTCTTTCCAAACAGGTCCAGACGGGCCCCAAACAGGCGATGCCCTTTAAAGGGGAACCTGGTGAGAGTCCTTTTAGCAGCACCCCACTCTCGCAGCCAGACCATGCGACGCATAGCCACCACAAGGGCGGAAGTTCTCGCACACATTCTAATGGTGTCATCCATAGGATAAAAGGATAAATCTTACAAATACATCACAACTGGAGAGTGCATTAAACACCTCCCAGGAGAGATCGTTAACGTGATGCTCAAGCATCTGTCCGATTAGGGTTTTGGCGGCCACTGCAGTGATGGCCGCGGCACAGACTGGGCGCAGCACCGTTCCTGCACAGGAAAAAGTGTGTGAAGCCAGCTTATCCATGCGCCGGTTCTTGGCATCCCAAAGCGTACAGTAAGCAGGAGCTGCAATAAAGGGGGGTTTAGGAACCCCAATGATCGGAGCGTCTACCACAGGGGACGATAACCAACAATCAACCATCTCAGGGGGGAAAGGGTATTTCCAATCCCAGCCTCCTGGGGCCCCTAGGAGCCGACCGGGGTGTTCCCATTCCTCGAGTACGAGAGCATGGAAATGAGCCTGCTTTAGGAATTTCAAGCGCTGTGTAGCTGTATGGAAACGCTCCTCTCTCGACTGGGGAGCCGTGTTGGGGAGATAGACAGGGTCTTAAAGATCCTACTCAACAAGCAAACGGTATCAAACTGGTTCCAGTCTTCGAGGTTAGGATCGTCATGACTCCTCGGCTCCTCATCGGATGAGCCCGAGTCCGAGAACAACCTTCCTTCATCAGAAGTGGTGCAGGCACGCGAAGTAGCGGACTCCTCCGATCCCTTAGCAGGGGCAGAAACAGCAGGCGTAGAGGACCGCTTCTTATCAGGGCCCGAGCGTTTTGTCGACCCTGCAATAGTCTGGTCAGCCGCGGGCAGTCTGGAAGACGCAGCCGGCTGTAACTGCTTACTCGTAAGCGAGATGTAAGCCTGGTGGAATAGGAGTGTTAGGGCTAGGAACCGCCCCTGGCGATCCTGGCAGCCGGACCAGGCCCGCTAGGAATGTGGGAGAATTTATGTAAGCCCGCTACGAGTTATGTCAGGCCGGGAGAAGCCACCGGAGTCTTTAACGTCTGAAAGACAGAAGGGGAAAAATAGGTGTCAGGACCATGCGCAGCAAAAAGGATTAAGAAAGAGTGAAATCGCCAGCAAGGGCACTTATATACCAGGGGAGGAGAAGGACCGCCAACACGCGCGAAGATCCACAAAATGGTGCCGACCGAACCTCAGAGGGCAGGTCTGATCTGGGCATGACGCGGAGCGTGCCACACCAGGTCCCCGCCTTCCCCAAAGAGCGCGAAGCTCTGAAGCGGCCGTTAAGGCTGACAAGTCAATCTTGTAGTATGAGTAAGAGCGTCTGCTAGTGGGTACTCGTAAAGACAAAAGACGCCGCCAACAATTCGCCGCCCGTAGGTGTTGTACAAAGATTAGCTTCCTGCCTCAAGTTGCAGGATGATAAGGCAGCACGAGCTGTACACATATACATAGATTGAGAAGTCAAAAAGAAAACAGACGGCGGCGGCCAGAATAGACGGAGCAAGTAGCACGGCTCTGACACCTAGATACCGGTCAGGGGCAAAAGTACGGCCAAAATCGTGAGAATAGTATACACTGAGACCGCCACACCCCCCCCCCTTCTTTTCCCCCGAATACGGGGAAAAGCGAGGGAGGATGGCAACACTTTAAACAGGGTCCACCTCTACACGGGGCATGGGGCAATAATGCGGGAGGGACATCCACTATGAGGCTCACCATCAGCCTAAACCGCCTACCCTATGGTGGGGGACTGCGGTGGAGCATGGCTCCGTTAAGCACCCATGGTGCTGCCTACCTTCACCCGACCAGCGCAGCCCAGGCTGGGAGGCACATCACAAGGAGGACAGGCAGGAATAGTCCAACAGGGCCGCAGGCTGTAATAGCCCCGCTCACCTGCGAGAGAGTGATACTTCATGTCTTTGCAGTCAGCACTGCAGAGAAATCTGGGGATTTGTGGGAGGTCCCTGGGTGTGTGAAGGGCCGGGAGGAGCCTGTTTTTGCAGGTCTTCAGTGCACAGCGCCCTCTGGCGGAGGATAACCCAATTGTAAGTATTATATCTGGAGCAGGACGTACTGAATACTTAGAATAGCAGTTTAGGACATAGCCAAATGTAGCCCGCCGCAAAAATGTAACAATTACTTTTGCCTGCAGTATCACTTTAAGTAGGGAAGAGTGGAACGCAGACTTTGAGCAATAAATAGGTTGACAAAAAAAAGTCTTACCGATACCACAAGTAGGAGAGCCATCATGACTCCTAACATTATGTAGAGATTACCGGTTAATCCCGCTGCCCATAGTGGCCCTAAAATTGTGGCTAGGCCTCCAACTGAACGGCGAATCCCATGGTTGAAGCCTGCAGATTAAATAAAAGGGGAAGAAAAGACTGGACATTGTTAGTCTCAGAACAGAAGCATGTGAGCCAGTAAATTGCAAATTTTCTTCACTCCGAATCTAAACACCAGGCAATTACAAATTACCCACTCTAATATCAGTTATGGTGTCTCCATCTGGACAGTACTTTACCCCCTTAGTTACATTAGGGCCGGAGGGTTGAACAGGTGCCGTCAGAAGCACATAACTCGCATAACAGGGGTACAGTACATAGGAGGAATGCAGCGAGCAAGGTTTTTTTCCTATATTACATTAAATCTTCCTTGGGGTGGAGGACTATTACATGGCTGGAGATAATGGGAGCTACTTACCCTGTGCATGTTCTGCTGTGACCTTTGAGAACAAAGATACCTGAGATACAGAAACAAAGGGCAATCCAAGAACTTGTAGGAAAACACCAATTATGAATTCTGCCAGCAGAAATCCATAACTTCCTGTGGAATACATAAAAAAACTTGGGTTGCTTAGTATGAAAAGAAAAAGGTCTCTGAGACAGTTTGTAAAAGCATTTAATGCAGAAATAGACTACCTCTGTGCAAAATCGTCTCTTTAGGTTCTCTGAGGTTCAGCTGCTCCTGCGAACTACTGGGGTCCTCACTACCTGATTAAACCATACTGCCAGTGGCTCTATTGCCATGACTGTTAAGCCCCATACAGTCTCGCCTCAGACTTGGTTTCTTTAGGATGTGACTTGGCAGTGGGGGTTAAGAAAAAACTTTGTCCCAGTTACATTAGAACTAGTACAGTATGGTTGTGGTCAAACCAGTTTCAGAGTTATTCCCAAGATTAGGTTACACATTATCAGTAATGTTTATTAAAACGCTCACCATGAGGAGTTCTTTCAGTGTGGCTCCGCTCTCTGTATTTTAGGAAATGGGTACAGACAACCATAAGCTGGTTGCTAAGGAAAGCGGGCATGGTATATGAACTATCGTCAGGTCACCTGGATTCTCTTGTTTATTAGAGGGAGATACCAACTTCATAACTTTATGACAAATCTAATTCCACAGCACTGTATTTGTTTTCAAGGGTAAAAGGCAAAAATAAACAAGCTATTCACACTTTCTCCCCTGTAGAATATTCCGGGATGAGACTGGTTTCTAAAAAGAAGTCCCCCATCATTCGCATGACTAATGGTGCTCCACTGGCAGTCCTGGTATGCCCCCTCCATTGTACTTATTGGTCTGTGATTGACATGAGGGCGGAGCAGTGTGCCCAGATGCCAGGGGAATCGTTTATTGAAACCGGTAAGTTTCTGAGTGCTGGACTGGGAGGAAGCAGCTGCAGGACACAAAATTATCCAGTTTTTTTTTCTTTTTTTGCCTATACGAACCCTTTCAAGCTTCTAAACTGTTTTTAGAAATTTTAGGAATGCTTTTTTTGCTAGAACAAATTTATTAAACAGTTTAATTTAGATTTGTGCATACAAAATTCCTAGATACTACAGAGTTCTGCAGTACAGAAATGTGTAGACTCCTGTGATTCGACAGTCCTGTTGCAGTGGGATCAGCTCCAGGGCAATTTGCCCTCCTCGAAGGGCCTCATTATGTCCACCTGCTGCCAGTCACGAGAGAACAGGTTCCCTTGTTGTCGGGAGGCAGCACACATTATAAGTGTCCATCCGTGATATGCTATCAGCACAGGACACTCAGATGTATACCGGGGCAGGTTGGTAACATCTCAAATGCAGGGTGAAACCTAGGGGTGATGTTTTTTCCTACCCCTTTATACTGACAGTCCTATTAAAGCCAATCTTTTCAGTTTGAGCTGAATAGCAGCCAATTGCTGCCTGAAGTCAAACCAGATTGGAACAAATGCTGCCGGCTGCATTCCTTGCTCAAGCCGTTGGCGTGCCGACCATTTAGAATGTTCTGTCGTGGAGGGGCACCTAGCTAGAGGTATTCTGAGCATGCGTCAAGGGCTCAAGCAATTCAGGATGTTTCACACAGCAGGGCATTCCAATTTATGATGTCTGATAAAGAGGTGGACTAACTAACCTGAGTCTTGAAGACTTGAGGCGGTGTTGTTCCCTTTTTAAGCTAAATCCATGGCCTCTACGCTTCAACAATCTTCAATATATGCTTACAATGTATGCTGTATTACTACTACTACTACTACCGGGGCCTCTTATGGCCCCCAACTTAAATCCAGGTCTCACTGAAAACAAGTCTGCATTGACCTGGGAAGTACATACAGGATTTCAGGTAGTTAAACAACAGAATAAAAGAAAACATACTTATTTTTTATGCAGTGGCTGAGCATATAATATATTCAATAAGAAATGAAGATAAAAGCCAAGTGAACCCTTGCTAAGATAGAGCTGATGACTAGGAAGTTGATGCTCATAACGTGACTTGGTGTGCTGGAGCTCTTGGAGTTGCTATTATAAATGGACATAAGGACTACAGGTTCAGCTTAATTAAAAATAAATATTTGCAAAACAAATTGCCCGACCATTAAACATATCTAAAGTAAAATATAACCTGATAACCTTTGGGTTTTGCCAAGAATATGAGGCACCAAATGCAGGATATGTTGCTGATGAGGAGCCCAATAGCCAGGAGGAGGCGATCTGTACAGCATCGACTGAGGGTGCGTACAATGAGGAAACCGATCAGCATCTGCCAAAATACCCAAAAGGAAAGCTTATTCAGGATTATAATAGAGAGAGAGATCATTGCACATGTGCTGAGGTATTAGGTATTTGTTAGACCATTGCGTTGGGCTACGTTTGTTACGGTCCTAATCCGTTTTTAAATTGAAGAAGAAATGGGCCAGAAATGGCCGAGTTTCACCTTATGACTTCTCTTCTCTGTGATGCTTCATAATAATCAGCATAATGGGTGGGGTCTGTAAGAGCCTGAGAACTTGCTGCAGACACCCTGGCTATACTTTCCCTTTCTGCCTCTTGCTAGGTGACATTGGAGCCTAGATCAGTACCCAAGATGTACATGTGAACTTCCAGATACACATGTGCACATCCCAAATGTGCACGGCCGCACTCCCAAATGCGCATTTATCCGGTAGATGGGCATGCAGGTCAGTAGGTAATGGAGACTGGGCAGCTGTTGGGTGCGTGCAGCAACCCCTTACCCTGCTTGCTGATGAGGCTCGGGTCTTTGGTGGTGCAGGTAGGGGAGTGACGGCTGCTGCTCCCTTCCCCGGGAGGAGAGAGGAGAGGGGGGTTCGCCGGTTGCTCACCGCAATGGCCGTGTAGGGGGGTTGGTATGTGTGATGGAGGAATGACCTCAGCTTTTCCCTACCCTCCTGGCCCCAGGCAGAAACCAAAAGGTTTGCTGCCTCTATACTTTTTTTATTAAATGAATGAAAAATCCCTTTAACTGCAATCAAGAGCAAAAAGTGATGTACCCAAACGTTAACCCACTGCAATAAGCCTTGCCACAAAAAAAACAAAACAAAAAAAAGCTCATCCACAAAACTTCATTGGCGTCTAAAGGTCCATGTTGCCATCATGCGAGTTGCAGAAGCAGCTGCACAGCTGACACCAGTCAGCTGAGTGGCTGCAAAGACATCCGGACCTACAATGGAAAGGTGAGTAAGTACTCTGGGCATTTTTTTGTTCGTTTTTGACTGTTGGTCCACTTTAAGTGTGTTGCCTCGGGACCTATATGGCACACCTGATCGGAGAATTGTAGGCTACTCATGGGCTTTCTAGCAGAGGGGGGGGGGGGGGGGGGGATGGGAGTATCAGTTGCTTTGTCACCAATTCATACTGTTGGATGTAAGGTTGTCAGCAGACACAGTCTTTGTTTACAAAGTGGTAAATAAGAAAGTTTTTAAAGCTAAAGACATGGGCTCAGCACAGGGTGGGGCATGCTTAATAGTTGAAGGACTTGCTTTAACAATACCTTGAACTTCTTTAGCAATTAGCAGATGTGTCACACTTAACAACTATGTGATTTCCTTGTGACAGTGGAGGTGCTGCATGTCTATGCCTGCCGCACCCACCTCCCCACTATATAGTGTCATGTGAGCTGTCCCTGCACACTGACCCATGCTACATGTGATCATACAATTTAGATAAGATAAAAAAATAGATTGACATAACTCATTTTACCTTTTTGCTTTGAACTGAATATAGAATGTCACTAATCCCTATTTATCTTATGTCAAATATCCCTGCTGGCACATTGTTTTATTACTGCGTTGGCAAACAGGATTCCTTTTTTTTCCTGAATAAACAGGCACATAACTATAATAAAAACCATAAGAGACCGACCACACCTGCAACACTTTAAATCTGCCGCACCCCAATTTCTATGGGAAAAAGTATTAGGCAAGTATGTTGCTCAACCTAATGAAGGGTTGTATCCCCACCTACAATAATGTTGAGGCAGGGAATAAAAGCATGTCAGGCGCCCTGGGGGGTTTTCATACAGCGGGGCATCCCAGTTTGGTTTGAGTAATTGTGCCCGGGAATCTCACAACGACCGTGCGCGAGGCTTTAGTGATGACCGGGGAGGCCTTAGATTCCTGGCCATGGGAGCGTCTTGGGTCCTGAGCAGTAGGTTCCAGTGTGGACCCAGGGGCTCTCCACACACCAGTGCTCAGTCTCTAGGTACGTCATAACAATGAAGGGGAAACAGCACAGGAAACCTTGGGTAAAACCTCTGGAACAATAGCATGGTAAATCGTTGAGGGTTGGGGATATGGTTAGGCTATAGAACTGATGGGGAAAGGGCTATAAATATAGAACCCATATAGTCAGAAGACAAAAGCAACATGTATATTGCTGTGGTAATAGGGTAATGTAGTGGAAGGACATAATAGTGTCTCTCTCCAATCTCTTATTCCCACTTACAGAGCTCTCAGTTTGTCTTAAAGTGGACCAACATCCAGGATTTTGACTATCCTGGGTTTTGGTCCACTTCGGTGGGGCACCCCGATCGGGGGGGGGGGGGGCCCGCTGTGTGAAACCCCCCAGAAAGCCCCGAAAACTCACCTCACCCCGCTCCCACGTGACCGCTGCAGCCAATCCCCGCCGCCAGACAAGCGAGAGGCAGCGCTGGACAAGCAGAGCGCGTCCGCCGCCGCCGCCGCCTCCCGCGCGTCCCTCTTACAGGGAGCCCACCTGCGCCGGCCGGCGTGGGAGCGTGCCCTGCTAGAGGGACGCGCATGCGCCGCTGGAACGTGGAAAAGGTAGGATTGTGGGCTTCCTGGGGGTTTCACCCCGCGGGACATCCCGATTTCGGATGCCCCGCGGGGATTCCCGGGCCGATCCCCCTGGGTGTTGGTCCACTTTAAGCATGGAGCTGACCCCTTACTGACCTCACCCCCTCAGCCCTTGTGTCAGAACCCCACCATCCATTTTGCAAAGACATCCAGAAATGTACTTGTTAATGGGGGGTTAATGGAGTTGGTGTGTTGGGGGGGGGGGGGGAGGTGATGTAGTACTATAGGTATCTAAATGTATTGAAATCCAAATTAGGATACCAAAAGTTAAAACAAAAAAAAAAGTTACCAAAAGTTTGATCACCCCTGTTATAGAGGACTCCCACACAAAGTTTGACTATTCCTTTATCCCCTGACAGAGCCAGGGCAACCAGGAATGCTTGGGGGGGGGGCAGTAGGAATAGCAGCTTCTGAGCCAAGTTTTGGTTACATATGTCCTTTAACCCTAATACCTGAATTTACAGTAAACACCGGTTATCGTACCGATTTGTATACTGTAACTGTATAAAGCATGAACACTTCAAACTCTGTACTGTAAAACTATTAGAAAATCAAAGTTCAAAGGAGCATTTAAAGCGGACCAAAACCTGTATCTATCATCTACTGAATTGCTCCCCCCATGAAGAGAAGCTTTTGCCAAATTTCACTGCTCCCGCTTCACTCTAATCCCAGATAGTGACTCCTGTTTTAGCTGTAAAGCTCCGCTTCCTCCATTCATTGCCACTGTTGTATGTGGCAATGATGTAATTGCCACACCTATGCAATGACTGATCGCCTGCCATCTCACACCGGTGGACAGCAAAAAGGACAAAATGCAGAAATATCTAATTCTAGTTCGGCACCCTAATAGGGGAGTATTGACAGGGGCTTTAGCCAAATGTATTTCACAAATTCATTGGTTTTTGTTCCGCTTTAAGGCACATAAAAATACAATTCTGTGAAACTCACCTGTAGAATTGTTTTTGAATATATCCAGTCCAGGTCATCCCAGAAGTAATGACAGTTGGGGTAGTCCGCCACCAGGTGGCACAGTTACTGCAAGATCCAGAGCTGTAACTCCTCCCGGCCCCCTATAAAATGAGCTGTCTCCATAGAACTCACAGTGGTCAAAAAGCAGTAAAAAGGAGACAGGCCGGGAGGCCAAGAAACCATGTTAACTCACATAGCTTCAGCATGTACTCTCTCCAACAAACACTAAGGACAACGGTCCAATGTAAAAGGTAATCACCCAAACAAGAGATAATGAAACCAAGGGTGGGGTGGGGCGATCTGGACTGGATTTATTCAAAAACAATTCTACAGGTGAGTTTCACAGAATTGTATTTTTCACTATATCCAGTCCAGGTCGTCCCAGAAGTAATGACAGTTGGGATATTCAAAAGCAGTGTCCATTAGGGCGGGATCCCCAGTGCGGAACAGCATGTAGTTCATTTCACTACCGCCTGAAGCACCTTTCGGCCAAAGACAGCGTCAGCTGAGGCCCTAACATCAACCTTGTAAAACTTTGTAAGGTATGAACGGAAGAACAATTAGTGGCCTACAAACTTGCTCAACAGAGGCCTGGTGCTGAAAAGCCCAGGAAGCACCAATAGCTCTAGAATGAGCTGTAACACGAAAAGGGGGTTCCATCCCCTTGGCAGAATATGCCTGTCTAAACCACTTACTGAGAGTGGACTTGGCTGGTGGCAAACCTTTCCTAGAACCCTCAATGAGGACAAAGAGCGAATCAGATTTCCTGAAGGATTCAGTCGCAACTAGGTAGTACTTAATGGCTCTGACCACATCCAGGAAATGGAGGGTCCTTTCCTTAGAATTAGACGGTTCTGGACACAGGGAAGGCAAAACAACTTCCCCATTAAGATTAAAGGAAGAAACGACCTTAGGCAAAAAAATCAGGTCTAAAGCGAAACACCAGCTTATCCTTATGCCGCTCAAGGTAAGGAGGCTTCAGACAAAGCGCGTCCAGTTCCGACACGCGACGCACCGAGGTGAAATCAACCAAAAAGACCACCCTTAGGGTCAAAATAGACAATGCAGCATCGCACAAGGGCTCAAAGGGGAGCAGAAAGCACTAAAATCAAATCCCACACCGGTAATACAGGCTTACGCGGTGGACGTACATGGTACTCCTTGGAAAAAAATCCTGATCAGTCTATGATTGGCAAAGGATCTTTAGGGGATACTAGTGAGCGACTTCTTGGCCGCAGCGTCAGCCGACCACTGCCGCAGCCAGAGCGAGCTACGAAGCGCAACAGGCAGGGCCGAAGCCCTGGCGCCAAGCCGGGCACTATCGGCCATGGGCGAGACTACAAAAGCAATAAAATCCACACAGGCTTTGAGGACTTTATACTCCTCCGCCCGCGAGACTTGGCAAAATCAACAGGCGTCTCCTGATGATTGTCAAAAAGACAATGGCCGTGGCACAGACCAGGCGAAGCCCAGCACCCACAAGGTGAATGCATGACAAGCCAGCTGATCCATGCGCCTGTCAGCAGGATCGCGCAAGGAAGCAGTATTGGGTGACGGCATAACCGTAGTGTTGGATAACCCCAACACAGTCCACCTCGGGGGGACGAGACCAGAGGCGGACCAGCTCCTCCGGGAAGGGGTACCGCCTTGTCCAGGCCCTTAGGCACCAATGGCAATTTATTAGGTCTTTCCCATTTCTTAAACACCATATTGGAAAAGTGGGCCTGCTCCGGGAAGACCTCTGTCTCCGAAATAAATACCCCTGCTTCATCTTAGCCGCTATAGGAGGGACAATATGCAAGGTCTCAAACAGAGAAGACAACTTCTCGGTGTCGTCAGGGAGCCACGTATACTCGTCTGAGGAGGCACCAGGCTCATCATCAGCAAAATCTGAGTAACCAGGCTCGACGTGCCGCATCCTACTCCTGGCCCCCAGTAGCCGTGCAAGATAACCATCGGCTTGGGACCCCCTGCTGGCTTCCCCCTCGCTGAGGGCTGAATGCAGTAGAGGGGGAGTTGGCGAGGCCACAGACAAAAGGGCTAGGGCTAGGGGCAGGGACGCCCGCCCCATCATTCTCCAAAAATACGCTCCTGGCGCAAGTGACACAAACTGTACCGAGTCCGCCCAGGGGGCTGGTACCGCACATGGGGCATAGCTTCACCTGCCCAGATCGGGCCCCTAGCTCACTAACCCCAGAAGCCTCCATTATGGTGATTATAGTGAAAAGAAATACAAGTTACAAGGCACTAACGGCCCAAACCTGACCGATCCCCAATTTAATCCCTCTTTTTGTGATCCCCCTTAAGGGTGCGGAGAGAGGGGGGGTGGTAGGAGACCGGGAGGAACCACAACCCTCAGCTGGGAAGACGGGGGGCCCACCTAGAGGACACAAGAGCCATAGCATCCCACAGCACATGCCCATAAAAATAAAATAGAAAAGAAAGACTCACGGAACCTGACCGGTGGGAGTAGGGGTCCAGATGGCAGGCAACAGGTGCTCCCTCTTAGCACCAAAATGTAGACAGTAATGGTGACCAGCACAATGGGGACCAGATGGCAGTGCAGCAGCAGAAAATGGCGCCGGAGGACAGCCAAGCGAACCTCGAGAGCCGGGCAGCGCAGTCGTAATGCAAAGCGCGGCCCCCCCAAATGGCGCCCACAGCATCTAAAATGGCACCCAGGAGAGCAGGGAGGGAGGGAGGCCCAGCAGGGACCCCCCCCCCCCCCCGGATCACCACGCTACTACACACCGAGGCCGCGGAGATGGCAGCGCAGAGGCTCAGAAAAAGTCCCTGACAGGCGCCGCTCCCGCCTCCCCCCACAGCGCTGTCTGTCAAGATGGAGGGGAAGGAGAAGAAGCAAGGGAACGAGGGAAGGAGAGTATCCAACACAGCTGCCAGCAGTGAAAGTAAAGCATGAAGTAAAGCACAAAGCACAACACATGACAAAGCTGAGGGAGACCCTGGGTATTTTAGGTGGTTCCCCCCCCCCCCAATAGGCTCACCATCGCCTATGGCCGGCTATCATTTAAGGGAGGGTCTGCGGCCCAGAGCCTAGCTCTGTCAACGCCTGACCCCGGCGTTTTCCCTTCCTTCACCTGTCCCGTCAGCCGAGGCTGGGAGGCATATGTGGGTCCACGGGAACAGTGGTAACAGGGGTGCAGCGCCCGACAGGCTTAAAATGCCCCGCTCAGCTGCAGTATCCAGGAGAGAGAATCCAGACGATCCTAGCAGCAGCTACTGCAAGAGAACTCTGGGAGCTCTATGGAGACAGCTCATCTTATAGGAGGCCGGGAGGAGTTACAGCTCTGGATCTTGCAGTAACTGTGTCACCTGGTGGCAGACTACCCCAACTGTCATTACTTCTGGGACGACCTGGATTGGATATAGTGAAAAAAGCCCTTTACTCCTGACCTGCTGGCTCCATCCATGGTAGACATGCAGGTTGCAGAGGTCTTGTTTCGGATGTATCCTGCTTGGCCCTGGTGCACATATGAGCGACCGCCAAAGAATACATATATGTGTTGGATGCTAACGCGATGCACCCCCCTGCAACCAATCAACGAGATAGCCATGACTGGCAGGTGAAGACATTGAAGTTTGCGCTAGAGTAGACTGCTGAAACAGGCTTAAATCGATCATGGTACAATAGTTTACTTTTAAATTGCTTAGTGATTTCCGGGCTCTCTTTCTTATATGCTAATTCTACAGTCTGTAAAGATTCAAAGTAACCTGTAACAAATGTGATCGGTATAACCATTACTCATTAACATTAACAAGGCCAATAACAATAATGTGGCAAGCATTAGGCAACAATGAGCAGACATCTTGGTGGTTATGTAACTGAAACACATAGCTAATTGTAGTACATAGTGTAGAATGAATAGGACCATACCACGTGTCAGAAAACAATACAGCTTTACTCACTGTGACATTCCCCCCAAGCTTTATTTCTGTCTAATGCACACAAAACCATAAAGCCCAAATTACCCATAATTATAAAACCCAATAATTACCACGCACCTCAATTCCACAAAGAAAATACAGAATTGAGTTCTGCAGATCCTGGAAGCCGAGATACACTTGGGCAAGTGGTGTGACCAAGGTCTATGGAGAAATACACATACATATTACACAGAGTTTGTTGTTGCTTTGTGGTGCCGTCCTGGTAATCATCTTCCTACTTACCTCCAATGCGGTCTGATTAAACAAGGTCACAAACTGAGCTGCCAGAAGTACAACAATCTCTTCTCTCAGCAGCCCTGCAAAGCAAGTAATAGGAGTATACATAAGTTCTAATACATATAAACCCTAAAAACCTTAAAAAAAAAAAGATAAATATATCTAAAATCTGTTTTACACAAACATGTAAGTAAAAAAGATTTACTAACTAGATTTCACTATGGACACCAATGCAGTGGCTAAGGCTCACGGGATGACTGGAAAGTGTGTCCTCCACTACTAGGCTACTGCCCAGTTTGTGGATTAGGTAGGCTGTCATGTCATATCCGTCATTCTGCCCCCCGCTGGCCACCAGTTGCAGGGTACTACAGATGGAGGAAGGGGCAGGTAAAAGACCGGATTTGCAATCGTTGCAACCACCTACCATAGAGATATCGCCAGTTTTGTAAAAAAATTGGCATTTGTCCCCTTTAAATAGCATAAAAGCAAGGGTTTTAAAGCGAATATGTATGCAAATGTACCGGGGGTGGGGCCGTGTTTGAAAAAAATAAAAATAAATAAAAAGTAGAAAATTTAACTATAACATTAGGAGGTTTCTATACATGCTGCTTTTTCAGAGGGTCCATTTGGTGACCCCAGTGCTTTAGTTACATACGTAAAGCGGACCAAAACCCATTGAACTTGTAAAAATACCGTTTTGTGAGTGCTCACCTTTAAAACGGGTATTATGAGCGTGCCATACACTCCACTTCGATCTTCATGACATATGGGTAATCTCCAGTAGAGGGCGAACTTCTGCAGAGATGAATATGCAAAAAAAGAAAGCCCCTCCCGGTCCATATATACCTGGGACCTCCCACCAATTCCCCAGTGTATAAAAGCAGTAAAGAGACCAGGAATAACCAATTATAACCTTAACAATAAAAACCAATGGTTCACCATATAAAAGCCCAGGAACACCTGAAAAAAAGGGGTGGGGCGAAGTGGAGTGTATGGCACACTCATAATACCCGTTTCAAAGGTGAGCACTCACAAAACAGTATTATTCTAAGTGTGCCATACACTCCACTTCGATCTTCATGACATATGGGACATCCAATAGCAGTGTTCGTCATGGGTGGGAACCAGAAACAGTAAGGAATGTAACAACTCAAACCACTGCAACTTGCAGAACCTTGCGGCCAAAAACAGCATCCGCTGAAGCCCGCACATCAACCTTGTAAAACTTGGAAAAAGTATGAACGGAAGACCAAGTAGCAGCCTTACAAACTTGTTCAACAGAAGCCTGGTGCTGAAAAGCCCAGGATGCACCAACAGCACGAGTAGAGTGCGCAGTGACCCTAAAAGGGGGGAGTCCTCCCCTTAGCAGAATAGGCCCCAACAATGGTCTGACGAATCCATTTGCTAATCGTAGACTTAGCAGGCGCCAACCCTTTCCTGGGCCCACAGGGCACCACGAAAAAAGCGTCCGTCTTGCGGAAGGAAGAAGTAGGCACCAAATAGTACTTCACACAGCGAACAACATTGAAATTGTGCAGAACCCTCTCCTTGGCATGGTTAGGCTTAGGACACAAGGAAGGGAGAACAATATCCTGATTGAGGTGGAAAGCAGACACCACCTTAGGAAGGAAATCCGGCTTAAAACGAAAAACCACCTTATCCTGGTGTCTCTCAAAGTAAGGGGCCTGAATCAACAAGGCCGCCAACTCAGAGACACGCCGAACCGAGGTAATAGCCACCAAGAAAGCAACCTTCTGAGTGAGAACCGAAAGAGCAATATCCTGTAACGGCTCAAAAGGAGGACCCTGCAGAGCCGAAAGAACCAAATTCAAATTCCAAACAGGAACTACAGCCTTCCGAGGGGGCCGCACATGCGCGACCCCTTGGAAAAAGGTCTTAACCAGCGGGTGTACAGCAAAAGACCTCTGGAAGAAAACCGACAGAGCAGAAACCTGTCCTTTCAAAGTACTAAGCTGGAACCAAAGATCCAGATTATGCTGAAGAAACTCCAAAATCCTGAGTATCGAAAAAAAAACCCTGCAAGGCAAGGCCCTAGCCGCACACCAATCAATATAGGACCTCCAAGTCCTATAGTAAATGCCAGAAGAGGACCGCTTCCTAGCCCTAATCAGGGTCTGAACAACAGCCTCAGACAAAATTTCCTCTTTCAAGATGAAGGTTTCAGCAGCCAAGCCGTCAAAGCCAGCGTTTGTAAATTGGGGTAAAGTAAATGACCCTAAGACAGCAGGTCCGGCAACAAGTGAAGCCGGTACTGGTCTACGGCCATCCTTACGACGTCTGCGTACCAAACCCTTCTTGGCCACCTTGGAGCCACCAGAATCGCAGGTGCCCCTTCTAGAACCAGTTTGCGAACTACCTTGCCCAGCATGGAGACGGGTGGAAACAGGTACAGAAAACCCAACTCCTTCCAAGCCAGTGACATGGCATCCACTGCCAGAGACAGAGGATCCTGAGAAAGAAAACACAAAGGCCAGAAGTTTGTGATTGTGCCTCGAGGCAAAGAGATCCACCTCCGGAGTCCCCCACTTGCGGCAAAGATCCAGAAAAACCTTGGGGTTGAGAGACCACTCTCCGTGGGCAAGGAACATTGCTCTCCGCCCAGTGTAGGATCAGAGAGACTTCCCTGAGGGCACTCCTGCTGCAAGTCCCTCCTTGGCGATTGATGTAAGCTACCGCCGTTAGGTTGTCCGTACGAACCTGAACCAGTAGACCCCGTAAATGTGAGGTCAGCCGAGCCAGAACCAGTCGGATGGCTCTGAGCTCCAAGACATTGATGGGGGTGAGAGCCTCCTGGGGACTCCACACCCCGCTGAACTGATGACTCTTCCAATAACCTCCCCAGCCCGACAGGCTGGCATCCGTGGTAACCGTCTCCCAACAAGGGACCAGAAAGGATCTGCCCTTCACCAGATTGCTCGAGTCCAGCCACCACCAAAAGGACTGCCGAACCCTGGGAGACATCCTGAAAAGTTGATCCAATGACTGCGGACACCTGTCCCAATACGTCAATAGGTGAAGTTGAAGAGATCTCATGTGAAACTGTGCAAACGGAACCGCCTCGAAGGAGGATACCATCAAACCCACCAGTTTCATCCCCTGTCAGATAGAGGGACAAGGACTGGCCAGAAGAAGGCGGATCAGGCCCTAAATCCCCTGTACCTTGGTCTGGGGCAGAAACACTCTGGCCCGACTGGTATCCAGATTCATGCCCAGAAATGAAATCACACGAGATGCGGAGAGAGAAGACTTGGTGCGGTTGATCACCCAACCGAACCTCTCCAGGGTCGACACCACCTGGTGGGTGTCCAGCTCCGCCTGACGGAGGGAAGAAGCTGAGATCAACAGGTCATCCAGATAAGGCACAATGCGAATGCCCTGAGCTCTGAGCAGAGCCATTATGCCCGCCAAGACCTTGGTGCCGAGGTCAGACCGAAGGGAAGAGCTACAAACTGATAATGTTGCAAACCGGAGGAATCTGCCTGAAAAATCGGAACATGCCGATACGCATCCTTGATGTCTATGGATGTCATAAAATCCCCTTGGCGAAGGGAATTGATAGCCGAGCGCAGAGTCTCCATGCGGAACTTTTTGGCTCTGATAAACCTGTTGAGAACCTTGAGATCTAGAATGGGTCTCACCGAGCCCTCCATTTTGGGAACCGTGAAAAGGTTGGAGTAGTAACCCCTGCCTCTCTCCGACAGAGGCACAGAGCATATAACCCCCATGTCCAGAAGGTTTTTTACTGCTAACAGGAGCCCCTGTGCAGCCTGAGGGTCCGAGGGCACCCGAGAACTTAAGAATCTTGGGGGGCGGCCAGTACTCGAACTCCAGTTTGTACCTGGGAGGAGACCACTTCCAAGATCCAATTGTCTGTGACCTCCCGGGCCCAGACCTGGAAGAAGAGCCGCAGCCGTCCCCCCACCCTGGCGGGTGAGGGCGCCCCTTCATTGCTGTGCCGGTTTAACGGCAGGCTTTGGCTTGGAACCCCAGGCAGCCGCGGGACGTGCCCGACCTCTGCCCCTGTTCCAGGACGAGCCCCTAACACCCGAGAAGTCCAAACCCCTCGAAAGGGACGGCGCTGTTTCTTCCGCTGAGGTAACCTACCTCCCTTAGCAACAGCATCCAATTTATCTCCAAACAGCCACGTACCCAAGAAGGGAAGAGCTGTGAGCGACTTCTTGGCCCCAAAGTCCGCCGTCCACTGGCGGAGCCAGACCGATCTGCGCATAGCCACCAATAAGGCTGAAGTTCTACTACACACGACAATAGAATCTTGATCCCATGAACAATTCACATCTCTTAAGGGTAGCGAACTCAGCGCTATCCGGATCAAACTGAGCGTCATTCAGCCCGTCCCTGATAAGAGACCTGGTGTCGCAGATGCACAAACAGGCCGCAGGGCCGAGCCCACACTGGCAAATGCGTGGCACGCCATCTGATCAAGGCGCTTATCCTCGCCATCCTTAAGGGAAGTGGCGTCAGGGATGTTCAGCACAGAAGAGTTGGTCAAACCTAAAACAGGCGCGTCGACCTCGGGAGGAGAAAACCAGCGCTTAACCGCCTCCACCGGGAAAGGATACTTCTTATCCCATCCCGAGGAGCACCAGGAAGCCGACTGGGCCTCTCCCATTCTCTAAGGATCAGAGCATCAAAGTGACCCTGGGTAGGGAATTCCAGACGGGGCTTGCGGACCCCAATAAATTCCCCCTTTCTGAGAGGAGGCGCCTCAGGCGGTTCAATATCCAACACCTCCAATAGATGAGACAAAACAGTGGCCATATCCACAGCATCCCCCAGCGCCTGCCTGACATCGGCATCACCAGACTGAACATAGTCAGCCTCTGTTTCCTCATACAATTCCCCTAACGGGGAATAATCTGACAAAACAATGGAATAGTTGTCAACATCCCACAAGGGCTGGGCCGACGACAATGTCTCTTTTTAGCCTGGGTCTTCTTGCCCACCGTGCTAGCAATACATTTCTCGATGCTGGTCAACCTAGCACAAACATCAGAGTGCGACTCCCCGCTGGCACCAATGCCACTTGGGGTACGGATAAGGCGGGGAGGGGAAGGCGATGAAGCTGGAGGAGCCGACCCAGAAGGCTGGGTACCAGACTGCCGCGTTATGGCCTTTTGTGCACATGGTGTACAGATCAGCACATTCTCCCCCGTAAGGGATACCCCACACATGGCCCGGATTGTCCCAGAGGGAGCCCAAGCCCAGTATCCTGGGAAGCCTCCATAAGGTGATTTTAATGGTAGTCGCAATGACCAGGAGGGAATTACGCTGGTAAGCAACCCGGGATGCCCCTTGAAGTCCCACGTGGGAGGATTTGAATGATACCCAATTTGGACCCAAGGGAACCTAGGAACGGGAGAATCCCCCTTAATACAAGTGAAAGGGATCCTTCTGGAGGACACAACCAAGGGAGGCCATGAACTCCATATAGTACATAAAACATACATTCCAAAGGTCGTGTGATGACAAACAAAAATCAATCAATAAGTTAATCAAGCGCCCAGCCAATTTAACAGACAGGGGGCACACAGTAGAATAATAATGAAGGGCCCGCAGGGGCACTCACGGCACAGCAATGGCGTCCCCCTGACAAGCTGGAGAACAAGCCTGGGAAGAAGAGGGGAGGGCCAGTGCAGAACGCGGGACGCGCCCGGCCTCGCCCCCCGTTACCATGGAAACACGCTCCTAGCCCGTGGCTGGGCTCCATTTAGGCGCCAGAAGGAGAGGGGGCGGGCCGCGCGAGAATGCCGAGAGGTAGTAGGAACAGCGCCCCCCCCAAGGGACAAGGGACCAGGAGGGGAATCCGCACCACCAAGTGGAGGGAATAATGGCTAGGGACAGGCCATCCCAAACCGGGATCACCAACCCGGAACCGCCTACTCCAAATGAGGTCTCACGGGGGAGCATGGCTCCCTAACACACCACGGAGGTGTATCCCACCTTCGCCCGGACCAGATCAGCCAAGGCTGGGAGGCATGATATAGGTTAAGGTAAAGCGGTCCGGAAAGTAACAGGAAAATATGCCGGGGTAACCCGGCTACCTTTCTCCAAGCAGACTGCAAGGAGGAGATATCCATCTTCTGACTTGCTCGCCGTCCTGCAGAGAAGGAACTGGGGAATTGGTGGGAGGTCCCAGGTATATATGGACCGGGAGGGGCTTTCTTTTTTTGCATATTCATCTCTGCAGAAGTTCGCCCTCTACTGGAGATTACCCATATGTCATGAAGATCGAAGTGGAGTGTATGGCACACTTAGGATATACATTTTGCCAAAGCCCCTGACGATATTCCCTTCTTAGGGTGTAGAACTAGAAATTTATATTTTCACTTTTCAAATCGTCCTGAAACACTATTTTTTGCTGTTCTTCTTTGTATGGCAGGAGATCAGTCATTGCATAGGTATGGCAATTACATCATTGCCACACACAACAGTTGCAATGAATGGAGGAGGCGGAGTTAGAGTGAAGCAGGAGCAGTGGAAATAAGCAAAAGGAACTATTCATGGGGGGAGCAATTCAGGGGATGGTAGTTAAAAATACAATTCTGTGATTACTCACCTTGTAGAATTGGTATTATAAGTATGCAGCACGTCCTGCTCCACATAGTATTCATAACAGCTGGGATATACCTCCACAAGAGGGCGCTTTACTGCAGAGATGGCAAAAAAAAAGGCCCCTCCCGGTCCATATATACCCGGGACCTCCCACTAATTCCTCAGTATAGAAAAGCAGTAAGGGAACCAGGAGAAGCGAATAACAAATTCAACGTTAACAAGGAAAACAATCACCATATAGAGGACCCAAGAATAAGGCAATCAGGGTGGGATGGAGCAGGATGTGCTGCATACTTATAATACCAATTCTACAAGGTGAGTAATAACAGAATTGTATTATTCTAAGTAGGCAGCACATCCTGCTCCAGATAGTATTCATAAAAGCTGGGACATCCAATAGCAGTTTCCATAAAAGCTGGGACATCCAATAGCAGTTTCCATAAACGGGTGGGGATCCCAAAAAGGCAATAACGCGCAGTTCAAAACACTGCCGCCTGCAGAACCTTACGGCCAAAAACCACATCCGCTGAGGCCCGAAAATCAACCTTGTAAAACTTGGAAAAGGTATGAACAGAAGACCACGTAGCAGCCTTACAAACTTGTTCAACAGAAGCCTGGTGCTGGAAGGCCCAGGAAGCCCCAACAGCACGGATAGAATGAGCAGTAACACGGAAAGGAGGATCCTTACCCTTGTAGAATAGGCCCTAACAATAGCTTGACGAATCCATTTGCTAATAGTAGACTTAGCAGGAGCCAACCCCTTCTTGGGACCCGAGGGAACCACAAACAAGGCGTCAGTCTTTCTGAAAGGCGCAGTAGCCACCAGGTAGTATTTCAGATTCCTGACAACATCCAGAGATTGCAAGGCCCTCTCCTTGGGATTACCAGGATTAGGGCACAAAGAAGGAAGCACAATGTCCTGATTGAGATGGAAGGCAGAGACAACCTTAGGCAAGAAGTCAGGTTTAAAACGGAAAACCACCTTGTCCTGGTGTCTCTCAAAGTAGGGGGCCTGAATAGACAGAGCTGCCAACTCAGAAACACGCCTAACAGAAGTGATAGCCACCAGAAAGGCAACCTTCAGGGTAAGGATAGACAAAGAAGCCTCATGCCCAGGTTCTAATGGAGGACCGTGAAAGATAGACAACACCAAATTCAAATCCCAGACCGGTAACATGGGTTTGCGGGGAGGGCGCACATGAGCGACCCCCTGGAAGAAAGTCTTGACCAGAGGATGTAGAGCGAAGGACCTCTGGAAGAAAACAGCCAAGGCAGACACGTGACCCTTCAATGTGCTGAGCTGAAAACCCAAATCCAAACCATGTTGAAGGAACGCCAGGATCCTAGGAATGGAGAACACACGACAGGGAAAGGTCCTATAGTAGA
Source organism: Gastrophryne carolinensis (assembly GCA_027917425.1). Lineage (NCBI taxonomy): Eukaryota > Metazoa > Chordata > Amphibia > Anura > Microhylidae > Gastrophryne > Gastrophryne carolinensis. The sequence goes on along the minus strand of CM051237.1, from coordinate 212,420,061 downwards.
TAGTAGAGGAATATTTCTTCCTAGCCCTGACAAGAGTATGAACAACCAAATCAGACAGTCCTTCCTCCTTTAGGATGGAGGTTTCAGCAGCCAAGCCGTCAAAGCCAGCATTTGTAAATTGGGATAACAGAGCCGTCCTTGAGTGAGAAGGTCCGGAACCAAGGGTAGAGTGTACTGATCCACTGCCAGCAGCACTGCGAACCACACCTGTCTTGGCCACCTGGGAGCCACCAGAATGGCTGGCACCCTCTCCTGCACCAACTTGCGCAGAACCCTGCTCAGAAGAGGAAACGGAGGAAAAAGGTACAGGAGACCGAGTCCCTGCCAGGGTAGCGACAGAGCATCCACCGCCAGAGCCAGAGGATCCTGGGACAGGGAGACAAATGCTGGCAGCTTGTGATTGTGGCGAGAAGCAAACAGATCCACGTCCGGCATCCCCCAACGGTGACAAAGGGATAGGAAGACCTCGCTGTTGAGGGACCATTCCCCCCAGCGAGAGGCCCCCCTGCTCAGGGAATCCGCCTCCAGATTCTCCGCTCCCGGAATATAAACTGCTGAGATGCATGGGACATTGTCCTCGGCCCAGGACAGAATCAACGACACCTCCTTGAGGGCACTCTTGCTCCGAGCCCCTCCCTGATGATTGATATAGGCGACCGCCGTCTGGTTGTCGGAGCGAACCTGTACCGACAGACCCTGAAGCGGAACCGAACCGCCCTCAGCTCCAGGACATTGATAGGAGCGTGAGCCTCCTGAGGGCCCCACAGCCCCTGGAATTGGAGGGCTCTCCAGTAGCCCCCCCAACTGGCATCCGTAGTGACAGTCTCCCATCACGGAGTCAGAAAAGATCTGCCCCCCAGAAGATTCCAGCCACCACAGGAGGGAGAACAAAAGCCTGATCCAGAGACAGGGGCTCTTGTCCCAGACTGAAAGGAGATGGAGTTGAAGGGGTCTCATGTGAAATTGAGCGTAAGGGACTGCCTCGAAGCAGGCCACCATCTGTCCCACCAATTGCATCCCTTGCTTGATGGAAGGACGAGGGTGGGACAGCATGAAATGAACCAGAGCTTAAAGAGAATCCACCTTCTGCTGAGGAAGAAAAATCCTGGCCTGAATGGTATCCAGATTCATGCCCAGGAAGGGGGTCACCCGGGACGGGGAGAGGGAGGATTGGGATAATTGATCACCTATCCGAACGTATCCAGGGTAGTTACCACCGTCTGGGTATCCAATTCTGCCTGCTGGAGAGAATGAGATGTAATGAGAAGGTCGTCCAAATAAGGGAGAATGCCCCCGGCTCTGAGGAGGGCCATCACCCCCCGCCAGCACCTTGGTGAACACTCTGGGGGCTGAGGCGAAACCGAAGGGAAGTGCCACAAATTGGTAGTGCTGGTCCTCCCGGGCGAACCTGGGTAACCGCTAATTGATGTCTATGAACTTGTTGAGAAGCTTTAAGTCCAGGATGGGCCTGATGGAACCATCCCTTTTGGATACTGTGAAGAGATTGGAATAATAACCCTGATCTCTCGTCCCCGGAGGGACCGGACAGATGACCCCCATATCCAATAGGTTCTGTACAGCCAGAAACAGCTGCCAGGGGGTCTAGAGGAATCCGAGACCTGAGGAATCTTGGAGGGGGCCGTGCAGCGAACTCTAGCTTGTAGCCAGAGGACACAACCTCCAGAATCCACCTGTCTGAGACCTGTAGCCCCCAGACATGAGCAAAGAGCCGCAGCCGTCCCCCCACCCGTAAGGGTGAGGGCGCCCCTTCATGGCTGAGTGGGCTTGATGACAGATTTGGGCTTGGATCCCCAGGAGGATCCGGGACGGGCACGGCCTCTACCCTTGCCCCAGAAGTCTCCCCTGTGCCCCGCAAAGGATACCCCCCTCCCCGACCCGGATCCCCGAAAGGAGGGAGTAAAGGACCCTGAACCCCGAAAGGGCCGCGCCTGTCCTTTGCGTTGGGGCAACTTACCTCCCTTTGCAAAAAGGTCCAAACGACGGTCACGAAAAAGGCACAGCCCCTTAAAGGGGAGCCCTGTGAGAGCCTTCTTAGCAGCATTGTCAGCCAGACTGAACGGCGATTAGAAACAACCAGAGCCGAGGTCCTGCTACACATCCTAATGGTGTCATCTAAGGCAGAAAGAATATAAGCGATAAACATCTCACATTGTGATAAGGCTCTAAATTCGGCACTAGAAGACTCATCGGGAGAGCCTTCCAAAAGGCGCTTGACCAGAGTCCTAATAGCCACAGCAGTAATAGCAGAAGCACAGACAGGGCGCAAGGCAGATCCCGCACAGGCAAAGGCATGGGAAGCCAGCTGGTCAATACGCCGGTCCTCACTATCCTTCAAGGTAGTGGAATCAGGGGAATGCACCACAGAAGTGTTGGACAACCCCAAAACAGGGGCATCCACCTCTGGGGGAGTTGACCAACATTTAAACCACATCAGAGGGAAAAGGGTACCTCTTATCCCATCCCTTAGGTATACCAGGAAGCCGGCTAGGTCGCTCCCATTCCTTGAGAACCAAATTATTGAAATGTGCCTGTTCTGGAAATTCCAAACGTGGCTTTGCGGTACCGAACAATTCCCCCTGCTGCTTAGGCACCGCAGCAGGAAGGGAAATGGAAAGTACCTCAAAGATTTGAGTCAAAAGTCTATGGGTGTCAGCATCCCAATGCTCTAAGTCGGCATCAGCGCCAAGGCAATGCTGATCATCAGAAAATTCTGAATCTGAAAATAATTCCCTTTCCTCAAGTGGGGTATAGTCGGATAAATCAAGGAAATCCTCAGTCTCCATAGGGAAGGCTGACGCAGCAGGCGCCACATGCCGCCTTTTAGCTGGGGCCTTACGGGCCGCGGAGCTAGCAATCAATCTCTCAATGTTGGCTAGCCTGGAAGACACATCAGGCTGAGAGTCCCCACTCGTATTAATTTCACTGGGAGTCCTAATCAAACGAGGGGGTGTGGGAGAAGACATGGTGGGCACAGACCCCGACACAGGCAGCCCAGAATGCCGCGCAAGCGCCTGCTGGGTGCAGGGTACGCAGACCCGCCCATCGTCGCTCACAGGGGATGCCCCACACACCACACACAGCCGAGCCTGTCCCGATGGGACTCCGAGCACTATATCCTGTGAAGCCTCCATATGGTGATTTTTTGTGCCACAACTGGCCAATGGGAATTACGCTGTGCGGCTACCCGGGATGCCCCAAATGTCCGCTAGGAAGGTGGGAGGAATTAAATATTTAGGCCTCTAATAAAGTTACAGGGAACTAATAGAGGGCACAGGACCGGGAAAAACCTCTAAACCAGTTTTCCCGCCTGTAAGACATAAGAAATTACACCCCATTAGTTATACAGAAAATTCAATGGAAAATCAAATCAAAGCCCGCAGGGCAAGATGGCGCTGGAGGGCTCAGAAGGGGCGGGCAGCATGAGGAGAGATGCGGAACGCGCGAAGCGCTCTAAGCTATGCCCCCTCCAGGAAGCGCGGGGACAGGCCGACAGCAAGCCACTCCACAGCCAATCAGGGCCCAGCAGACCCGGGGTGACGTCACCACTTTTGACCGCGGACGCCACAGGGCGCGCGTGTCAGCGGCGGGAACTTCAAATATGGCCAGGGGAGAGGTGAAGCGCTGAGCATAGTGCCAGTAAAAAACACACAGCACAGCTTTGCACAGTGAAGAGACGTAAAGCACAACAAGCACAGACAATCACCCCTCCCCTCCCCCCCCCCGACGAACCAGGGCAGAGGGAGAAGGGAAGATGAATGCCCATTAATACATTAAAGTAAAGGAGGGCATAAGCGGACAGGGCATCCCAATTCAGGCTCACTATACCTGGACCGCCTACCCTTTGGTGGGGGATTTGCGGTGGAGCGAACTCCTAATAAGCACCTCTAATAGATGCTGCCTACCATCACCCGACCACGCAGCCAAGGCTGGGAGGCAGAATCAAGGTGGAACGGGTGGGAATAGTCCTACAAGGCCATGGGCTGTGAAGCCCGGCTCACCTGCGAGAAGAGACGCCATCATCTTGTCCTTCGCAGCCCACAGCAGAGAAGAAACTGGGGAATTAGTGGGAGGTCCCGGGTATATATGGACCGGGAGGGGCCTCTTTTTTGCCATCTCTGCAGTAAAGCGCCCTCTTGTGGAGGTATATCCCAGCTGTTATGAATACTATCTGGAGCAGGACGTTCTGCATACTTAGAATAATGTAGGTTTTGGTCCACTTTAACTTAACAAACAAGGTGACCCAAAGTATACAGGCCATTATTATAATAACATTTAATAAAGGTAGGTGCAGCACATCCTTCCAATACAGGCAGTGCAGTCCTGAATTCCTATATAATAAGATTAGGATTAAGCCTATTAACAGGGGTGTGTACAGCTAAATAGGACTGATAATATTACATTGGGTTGTGGGGTGTTCATGCTGCGTAAATAAATGATACTGACATTTTTTTAAAGAATGTAAGCACTTGCAGAGTTGGGGCAGCACACTTTCCAATCATGCCAAAAATATTGTGATGCAATAATGGATGGCACTATCCACAAGTCTGAAGAATCCATCAGCACAAGACCTCCCTTCCAAAAACTTTAATTTTGGATTTTAATTCTTATTTTAATGTTTCAGGAAACCCATGTCAAGGAAAACAAGCCAAAAAAGAGAAGTTTACAGTATCCTGATATTCATACCCAGGACTGGTGTCACGTTGCAATGATTTTCTTCTCGATCATTGTGTGGGTTTAAATGATCATTTTCTATCGAACAAGATGACGTCTTGCTTTCCTTCTCTACAACAGATATGCTATCCTGGCTAGAGGATGGCTCCAGAGTGCTGTTAATAGTGCCATAAAGTGAACTTGGGACATCCGTTTCCTTCAGGAGAGGCTCACGTTCTTGATTTGCTGACTGTGCAGCATCTAATGGAACATCATAGAACATGAATACTACCATAACTTGTAGTAAAGCCCAAAGAACGCACATGAATAGCTGGGGATGACAAGAATTCGAGGAGAGGTATTAAAGCAACCTGTTAAATAAGGGCACTATATTAAGTCTATTGATATATTGATTGACTAATTGATACATACAATTGTCCATGCCTATTAAGATGATGGTAAACCTAGTTAAAGCAGAACAAAACCACCAGCGGCTGGCCTGGAATCTAAATGATTATAGGGGCGGCTGCTGACTTTCACCCAGGGCATTCTGAATCTGGATGCCCTGCTGTGTGAAACCCCAGGCCACGGGTAATCACTCACCTTTCCCCAGTCCAACGGCGCATGCACAGGCTCTAGTCCAATCAGAGCAGCCTGCTGAACGGACGTAATTAGGCAAGGAGGTTCTGATTGTTTACTATGGGGAGTGGGAGCGGCCGCATACGTGCTCCCTTGGGCTGTGCATCCGCTCCCGCCCTAGCCATTCAGATAGGCTGGGGTGCGAGTGTGGGGCATTCCTATTTACTCTAATCAGAACCACTGGCCGAATTATGTCACTTCCGTGGACGGCTCTGATTGGAGGGGCAAAGGGGCCATTGGACCAGGAAGAGGCGAGTCTGAATGTGGCGATGGCAGGGGTTTCAAACAGTAGGGCATCTCAATGCAGGATTCCTGGGGTGTGCAGAACAAAACGTGGGAAAGTGAAAATCCCAGGTTTTGTTCCACTTTAAGGCCCAAATCTATCGTGTTTTGCTTTACTTTGGATTGAAGTGGGGAGTGGTAATAACCAATTTAGTGTTTTTGCTGCCTGTGACCCCACTGGAGAGCTCCTCCCCTCCCGTGCTATTCAGAAGTAAAACAAAAAAACATTTAGCTGGAGTTGGGCATTAAGATAATAAAAGTTCATAAGGCATTGGTTTGCCTAAGAGAATTTTCACTCCCCCAGCACACTAACTCCAGTCATGAATGAAATACTTTTAAATGCATTCAAAGGAATTGGCCATTTTAAAGTGAAACAATAAATAAACAGCAGCTTGCCTTGCAAGGAGTTACTCCAGTGCTATCATTCCTTTCTGCTTGATCTTGGGTAGGAGGACATAAACGTCCTCCTCTGCCGTTCTAGCCCCTACCTGCCCATGTGGACCACCAATAACAAGGGTGATGAGCTAGTCCAGGCCACGTCTCTTTTTGAATCAATGGCTCTTATGGCGCTTTTAGGCCTCCCTACTCCCCAGGCTGGTGCACTAGTGCACGATAATAAAAACAGGGCAGGAGCTGCTTGCTCATAAGCTCAGGAAAGAAAGGTCTCATTATACCAGGACCCCCTCGCTAAGGCATACAGTAGGTGTATATATGGATGTGGTTGGGGCACATGGGAAGGTGCACCCCTGTGTTTTATTGACAACATTGTCATTTTTTAACCTGATGGGGTATTTATTGTATTCTGCTTTTCTGACATCTATTAGGCACTTATTTATATAAATAAAGTAGCTATCGGCCACAGTCACATTAAACAATTGTCAGAGTGTAGAATGGTTATTTATGTCTATAGGTTATTTAGTTTGGGAAAGTGCTGTGCTGGTGTTGTGGTTGTAATTACCCCTCCATCTGGTTTTGGTTTTTAAACCACTTAGAGCTTCTTCTTAGATGTCCTTCAAGATGAAATATGTGCCACAGCTCCGTAAAAAAGCTAATAAACTTTTAAAAGACTCAAAGATCTTTATTTGCATACCTGTCTATCTGAACAATGACACAGGTGAGGCAGCCTGTCAGGCAGCAGGAGTGGCAGCACCCTTATCTAACACATACCTCCTTATCTGAGTTACAGAATCATGTAACAGAAAAAGCGACAGATTTCATGGGGGCCATACAGCGATTAAAAAACATGTAGTATGTGTCAACAGACGAGTGTTCCTCTAAAATGCCCTTATAAAAATATGCTGTATATCTATCCAAAGGAAGAGAAAAAATATTAAAGTACACCAAAGCCATTCCTAGAGTCTATAGGCTCGATTCAGCGGCCACAAACATCTCCTCCTCGTTCAGTAAATATATTCTATCACCACTTCTAATCTAGGTTGTGTCCCATTGTAGTTCCCAATGATACTTCTTAAACTATTCACATATTCAATCATATTCGGTTTCCAATCATGCCCCCCTTCTTCTTCTTCAATTCAGCCTATGCAAATTAGACTATTCATTTAGACAAAAAATATCCAAATAATTTTATGATAAAGGCAGAACAAAGCCACCGTGGCAGGCCCTGGAATCTTCTGCTGCCCTTTCCTGGGGGCAAGTGGCCATCGCCAGGTGCTGTCCCACATCCTCATTCCGATCTTCAGCTGGAAGTGAATGGTGCAAGGGGGGGGCTGAGGATCCATGTTCTCTACCCCATTCCCAGCATTCCCAGAAATAAAAAGACCACTTACCTTCTCAGGGCCAACGCCGCTCCCTCAGTCTCTGTGCGGCCGCTGGAGAGTAAGCACAAAGCCACACTCCCCGGGTCTGGGCGTGCTCACACCAAGCATTTATTCGAATGGGGGGTGCGGCTCTGGGTTTTCAAGCAAGATGACAACAATATTGCCACCTTTCAATCTCCAAAGTGCAGAACTAAGGCAAGGCATCTTGCTACTCCCAGGCCGAGGCATTTTCCCCCAAGTGTTTGCACCTGTCTAAATAGTTGCCTGTCGAAGTTGGGTTCTAAGAGTCAAAACTCTCTGCTCACCCTCCAAGGGATCCCTCTGTTGAGGTAACGGCCTATAATCCCCTGGACTCCAGTTTCTGAACAAGCCAGTAACCAGGCAGCAAGCGTGACACAGCACTACAGATTACAATCATTACCAAAGGGAACCTGGAAACAGAATGCCCGTTTTATCTGGACAACTCTATTTCTTAAGGGATATACACTCCCAGGGGTACCACCCTAGCTAGCCTCATGCAGGGCTCTTTCAGAGCCCTATCCTTGAACAGGAGATAATCCCAGCCAGAACCAGAGGGGTTCCAATACAAAAAAAAAAAAAAAATTCCTTAGCTGCCCACAAAGACCAGCCCTTACTTTGGCCAGACAGCTCACTGACAAAACATGTAAAGGCTCTCATCTGTAGTAGCCAGGATGCCACTCAAACTGCGAGGTAAACAATCAGGGTGTAATGCTCCTTCTACCACCCCCAGCCATGTTATGTTGGTTAATGGTTAATGTATCCTAGGCTCCGATTTAGCCCACAATGGTCAACTCTGATTCGCCCACAAGAGGCTTCTGTCCAAATGCAGAAAGGAGGGAGCTGGACCAAGGAGGCATCCACAAAAGCTCTGAGGTCCCATCAGCTTTCCTCGACCAGCCAGGGTGGGGGCCCAACATTATGCAGAGGACCTACTAGAAGGAGGTCTAAACCAATCCAGCCAGTAAGGCCTACTTTTATGGTAGACCATCTCATAACTTGTGAAGTTGATGAGAGACTTGAACCGCTCCCTCCGTATTGGTCCTAGGATATGCGCAAAGCAGTATACTTGCCCTATAAATAAAGAGGGAGACAATATACTTGAGGAAAGCATAACCTGAGTAGGCCTTTAGTCGGTGTGACACATCAGAGCTAGGAGTGCCTGAATGGTAGAACCAGTCATGCTTGAACATAACACAGCTCAGACGATAGAAAGGACAGCATACACCATATGTTTAATACTATTCCTCCTCTCTGGGATCAGGTCACCACTAAGACATTGCCCTACATACTCTCAAAAGGAGGGAAAGGTTACTCCAGCAGCTCCCTGTATTTTCTTCTGCAATTAGACTGGCCTTAGTTAGGGAAATTGTGAGGAAAACTTGAAAGACTGAAGTCCATGTGATATGGAAGGGTTATATAACACCAAATGTTGTTACCTTGTCCTACAAAGAATAAATAAATAGATTACCTTAATTTGGAAACATTTCTCATATAGTCAGGAAATTACAGTGCAGCTAACGTCTGATTTAGGTCAGCTCCCCCTCCCTCAATCTTCTCAGCATTCTTTTCCCTAACCTACGTTGAAAGTGGGGCACTTTAGTGTTTCTACTTGTCCTCCAAGACGGTGCAGAGGTCAAAACTGGTCAATCACGGCAGCAATGGATCCCACCACAGTAAAGATTGCCAATTAATGAGCTACTCATGTTCCCTTACATTTGCTAAATTTAAGCAGCAGATATCCCAAATTGAAATGCATGGTTGAAGAAGGGGCCCTGTAGGTCACCAAGTGGCATCTGCGGCTTACACATATAGAGCAGGCCAGATTACATGACTGATGTGCCAGCTGATATTTATGGATATTGCTTTGCCTACCTAATCCAGGTCAGTTACAGGCTTAACAGATTTGTCAGACATAAAAAAAGCATCCGATTCAGACAAAGCGTTATTTTAAAAGTTGCAAAGTGAAAAAGGCTTACTCCAGGAACAGAGAACTTGTCAACACGGAATGGTCCAAGCTGGAAGGTGCAGTATCTTAGGAAGACATTAAATGCAGGACCTGAAATTACAGAACCCAAGGGAAGGGGTGTATAAACCTTTCAGGTTGACATGGCCAAACTATCAACACAAGTTTAAAATGTAGAAACTAAAAAATCCTATTCTAGCTGAGATGCTAAACTCATGGGTTGCCTGCCGAGAGAGCCAACAGTGCTGGATGAGCAGGCAGCTAAAATGCTTGAGTTAGATGCATTTGTGAAAGCACAACATGTAACATTGTACATGTTCATTTTTAAGTGCAAAGCAACTCACCTATTAAAAGACCTCCTTGTCTGCATGCCATCGCTATGGCAAAGACTGGAGCACGTTCCTTGGCACTGGAATGTCGAGTCAAATAGCCAAATATGGACGCCCCAGCTCCGGCACCAACACCTGAAAGGATAAGAGCAATCCTAAACCAGCGTACAGTATCTGAATATGCATCCAAACACATCTTAGCAGCTTCATAACATATGCAGACTGCATAACAGCAGTTGTTCATTTTAAAATGTAGGGCAGAGAATACTTTCCTAAAACTAAAAGGATTTCCATGGGGCATACAAGCCAAGGATAATAGAATTTCTCCTAGAATCCCTTGCAGTAGGTGGGCCCATGAAAATTATCCCTTTACACCTCCTAAAGCTATATTCAAAGCACCCAGATCTGCCAGGTAGAGCAATGCTCTGGCATAGCACATATAGCACATATGTCACCATTCGCTCCTACCTGTATTAAACAGGTTTTGGGCTTTTTACCCTCATCAGCACAGGGCTAGAGTTGGATGGGGACATGGGGGGGGGGGCTTGAGGTGCCAGAACATTGTCATAAGCTTGCCTAACATGGGAGAGACATGGGTCTCTCTTACCAGGCTTATGACAGAATGTAAAATGTATTAATTTTAAATATACAGCATAATAAACAGATTTTTTGCATGCAGCAAAATATTAAAGCCTACATTTGGAGATCATCTTTAATGTTAGCAGACGTTTTCCCCCCTATTAAAGTGGACCAAAACCGGACCTAGTGTCTAAAAGTGGCTATGTCCGGTTAAATATTTGCCCGGGGCAGCCTGATATTCTTCCCTCGCCAGCGAACCCACAGCACATGCCAGCAGTCAAGTCATCTTGGTTTCCATTGATGCCAGGAATCACGGAACAGAAACCTGGACCATAAAATATGGTGGGGGAACGCAATGTACGTAAGCAAATTGGGGCTTGCAGAGGGTGCAAGTGTGGGGGCCATCAGCAATCAGAATGCCAGGCATCCGTGATATGGTTCGGGTTTACCTGATGCCAAGGCCTCCCCTTGGATACATTTTCCGGATCCAACCACCACTGAAGGGACTGAGAATCGTGATCTGGAAGCGTAATCAGAGAGTCCAGCGTCTGTGGATCTCTGTTCCAGGTGCGCAAAAAGTCTGAGGGGTCCCTGAATGTAGCTGGGCCCAAATGATTGCTGGGAGGGCCGAAGTCATAAGCCCCCAAGAGAACCAAAATCTGCCTCGGGAAGATTCTGGGATGGTCCTGAACGCAAGAGGACAGGAAGACAATCCGTTCGATCTTGGTCTGCAGATGAAAAGTTCTTTCTAGGGAGCTGTCGATCTGATACCCTAGATAAATGCAGGAAGTCTGAGGAGACAGATTCGACTTGTTTATGATTCCCCCCCAGATTGGAAAGGAGGGACAATGTTAATCTCAAATTGTTCTCCAAAACATCCTTGGATAGAGCAAAGAGAAGGATATTGTCCAGGTATGCCACAATGTAAATCTGATTTAGTCTCAGATACACCATTGCCTACACCAGAATCTTGGTTAAGATCCAAGGTGCCGACGAAAGATCAATAGGGCATCGCTCACTCTGAAGTGCCAATGACAGATTACTCTATTATCACAAATCTCAGAAACCTTCTGTGAGCCAAGAAAATAGAAAATGCAGATAGGCATCATGGAGATCTATAGAGGCCATCCAGACCCCCCGAAACAGGATATCTCTGATGGTAAAGATTGATTCCATACAGAATTTCTAGTATCTGATCCCTAAATTTAACTGCTTTATGTTAAGAATTAATGAAAACTTTCCCAACGATTTTTGGACCAAAAACACATGGGAATAAAAACCTGTCTGCTTCAGGTGCCACGGAACCTCCTCTATGACCACCATTTCCTTTAGTTGTATAATCACTAAAGGCAGGGGCTGTGCTATTACAGGATCCCTGGGTTACCAAAGAATGGTCCTCTCCCTGTGCCTGATGAATGAACAGATTCATCTTCCAGTTTGTTTCCAGGAAAGAAACACAAAAACACAGAGGTCTAGGAGAAAGGGGCAGGGTATTTAACAATGTTCCATTTGTGTTTTCTCTTTTAGGTGGGAGGAGCTACTCAGCTAGCCTTCCTGAAGGACGTTTGGGAAAATACAATTCTGTGATTACTCACCTTGTAGAATTGGTATTATAAGTATGCAGCACGTCCTGCTCCAGATAATGATTCATAACAGCTGGGATTACCTCCACTAGAGGGCGCTTTACTACAGAGATGGCAAAAAGAGGCCCCTCCCGGTCCATATATACCCGGGACCTCCCACTAATTCCCCAATATAGAAAAGCAGTAAGGAAACCAGGAGAAGCCAATTGAAAAATTAACAACGTTATCCTTGTTAACAATTACCATATAGAGGATCCAAGAATAAAGCAATCAGGGTGGGATGGATCAGGACGTGCTGCATACTTATAATACAATTCTGTGATTACTCACCTTGTAGAATTGGTATTATTCTAAGTATGCAGCACGTCCTGCTCCAGATAATGATTCATAACAGCTGGGATATCCAATAGCAGTGTCCATAAATAGGGTGGGGATCCCAGAAGCAACAACGCGCAGTTCAAACCACTGCCGCCTGCAGAACCTTGCGGCCAAAAATAGCATCCGCTGAGGCCCTAACATCAACCTTGTAAAACTTAGAAAAGGTATGAACAGAAGACCAAGTAGCAGCCTTACAAACTTGTTCAACAGAAGCCTGGTGCTGGAAGGCCCAAGAGGCCCCAACAGCACGTGTAGAATGAGCAGTAACAGGGAAAGGAGGATCCTTTCCCCTAGCAGAATAGGCCCTAAACACAGCCTGACAAATCCATTTGCTAACAGCAGACTTAGCAGGAGCCAAACCCTTCTTGGGACCCGAGGGGTCCACAAACAAGGCATCCGTCTTTCTGAAAGGCGCAGTAGCCACCAAGTAGAACTTCAAAATCCTGACCACATCCAGGGAATGCAATGCCCTCTCCTTAGAATTACCAGGATTAGGGCACAAAGAAGGAAGCACAATGTCCTGATTGAGATGGAAGGCAGAGACAACCTTGGGCAAGAAATCTGGTTTAAAGCGGAAAACCACCTTGTCCTGGTGTCTCTCAAAGTAGGAGGCCTGAATAGACAGTGCCACCAACTCAGAAACACGCCTGACAGAGGTGATAACCACCAAAAACGCAACCTTCAGAGTAAGGATAGAAAGAGCAGCCTGATGTACAGGCTCAAATGGGGGACCTTGAAGGGCAGACAAAACCAAATTCAAGTCCCAGACCGGCAACAGAGGTTTGCAGGGAGACCGCACATGAGCGACCCCTGGAAGAAAGTCTTGACCAGAGGATGTTGAGCGAAAGATCTCTGGAAGAAAACAGCCAAAGCAGAAACGTGACCCTTGAGAGTGCTGAGCTGAAGTCCCAGATCTAAACCATGTTTGAGGAACTCCAGGATCCTAGGAATGGAAAACACCCGACAAGGAAAGGCCCTAGACTCACACCAGTCAATGTAGGCCTGCCAGATCCTATAGTAAATAGTAAAAGATTTCTTCCTAGCCCTGATAAGAGTATAAACAACAGAATCAAACAGTCCTTCTTCCCTTAGGATGGAGGTTTCAGCAGCCAGGCCGTCAAAGCCAGCATTTGTAAATTGAGATAACACAGTTGCCCTTGAGTGAGAAGGCCTGAAGCCAAGGGCAGGGTGTACTGATCTACTGCCAGCTGGATGACGTCTGCGAACCACACCTGTCTTGGCCACCTGGGGGCCACCAGAATAGCTGGCACCCTCTCTTGCACCAGCTTGCGCAGAACCCTGCTCAGAAGTGGAAATGGAGGAAAGAGGTACAGGAGACCGAACCCCTGCCAGGGCAGAGTCAGAGCATCCACCGCCAGGGTCAGGGGATCCTGGGACAGAGAGACAAATGCTGGGAGCTTGTGATTGTGGCGAGAACCGAACAGATCCACGCCCGGCACCCCCCAATGGTGACAAAAGGATAGGAAGACCTGAGGGACCATTCCCCCAGGCGAGAGGCCCCCCTGCTCAGGGAGTCTGCCTCCAGATTCTCCACTCCTGGGATGTAAACTGCCGAGATGCACAGAACAATGTCCTCGGCCCAGGACAGAATCATGGACACCTCCTTGAGGGTACTCTTGCTCCGAGTCCCTCCCCGATGATTGATGTAAGCGACCATCGTCTGGTTGTCGGAGCGAACCTGGACCGGCAGGCCCTGAAGGTGAGGAGTCAACTGTGCCAGTACCAACCGAACCGCCCTCAGCTCCAGGACGTTGATGGGAGCATGGGCCTCCTGAGGACCCCACAGCTCCTGAAATTGAAGGGATCTCCAGTAGCCCCCCCAACCTGACAGCCTGGCATCCGTAGTGACTGTCTCCCAACACGGTGCCAGAAATGATCTGCCCCCCTGTAGGTTTCTCGAGTACAGCCACCACAGGAGGGACCGCCGCGCCAGAGGAGAGAGAACAAAGGCCTGATCCAGAGACTGACAGAAGATGGAGCTGAAGAGGTCTCATGTGAAACTGAGCATAAGGGACCGCCTCCAAGCAAGCCACCATTTGTCATGCCCAGGAAGGGGGTCACCCGAGAAGGGGAGAGTGAGGACTAAGGGGATAATTGATCACCCATCTGAACGTTTCCAGAGCAGTCACCACCTGCTGGGTATCCAATTCTGCCTGCTGGAGAGAATGAGACGTGATAAGAAGGTGGTCCAAATAAGGAAGGATGCGAATGCCCCGAGCTCTGAGAAGGGCCATCACACCTGCCAGTACCTTGGTGAAGACTCTGGGGGCCGAGGTGAGACCGAAGGGCAGTGCCACAAATTGGTAGTGCTGGTCCTCCAAGGCGAACCCGAGTAACCGCTGATGACCTGGGAAGACTGGCACATGAAGGTAAGCATCCTTGATGTCTATGGAGGTCATGAAGTCCCCGGGGCGCAAAGAGCTGATCGCGGAGTGCAGGGACTCCATGCGAAAGCGTCTGGTCCTGATGAACTTGTTGAGAAGCTTTAAGTCCAGGATGGGTCTAATGGAACCATCCTTTTTGGGTACTGTGAAGAGATTGGAATAATAACCCTGACCTCTCTCCCCCGGAGGGACCTGACGGATGACCCCCATGTCCAATAGGTTTTGTACAGCCAGAAACAGCCCCAGAGCTGCCAGGGGCTCTAGAGGAATCCGAGACCTGAGTAATTTTGGAGGAGGCCAGGCAGCAAACTCTAGCTTATAGCCGGAGGACACAACCTCCAGAATCCACCTGTCTGAGACCTGCTGTCCCCAGACATGAGTGAAGAAACGCAGCTGTCCCCCCCACCCGTATGGGTGAGGGCGCCCCTTCATGGCTGAGCGGGCTTGGTGACAGATTTAGGCTTGGAGCCCCAGGAGGATCCGGGACGGGCACGACTTCTGCCCCTGCCCCAGAAATCTCCCCTGTGCCACGCAACGTAAACCCCCCCTCCCCAACCTGGATCCATAAAAGGAGGGAGTAAAGGACCCCGAACGGGACACGGTTTCTTGCTTTGGGGCAACTTACCTCCCTTTGCAAAAAGGTCCAAACGATCACCAAAAAGGCGCAGCCCCTTAAAGGGGAGCCCTGTGAGAGCCTTCTTAGCAGCATTGTCAGCTGCCCACTGGCGCAGCCAAACCGAGCGGCAAATAGAAACAACCAGAGCTGAGGTTCTGCTACACATCCTAATGGTGTCATCTAAGGCAGAAAGAATATAAGCGATAAACATCTCACATTGTGATAAGGCTCTGAATTCGGCACTAGAAGAATCATCAGGGAAACCTTCCAGAAGGCCCTTGAACAGAGTCCTAATAGCCACAGCGGTAATAGCAGAAGCACAGACAGGGCACAAGGCAGATCCCACACAGGCAAAGGCATGGGAAGCCAGCTGGCAACACGCCGGTCCTCAGAATCAGGGGAATGCACCACAGAAGTGTTGGACAACCCCAAAACAGGGGCATCCACTTCTGGGAGAGTTGACAACATTTAACCACATACGAGGGAAAGGAAGGGATACCTTTTATCCCATCCCTTAGGGATACCAGGAAGCCGGCTAGGCCGCTCCCATTCCTTGATAACCAGTTTATTGAAATGTGCCTGTTCTGGAAATTCCAAACGTGGCTTTGCAGTACCGAACAATTCCCCCTGTTGCTTGGGAGCCGCAGCAGGAAGGGAAATGGAAAGCACTTCAAAGATTTGAGTCAAAAGCCTATGGGTGTCATCAGCATCCCAATGCTCTGAGCCGGCATCAGCGCCAAGGAAATGCTGATCATCAGACAGTTCTGAATCTGAAAATAATTCCCCTTCCTCAAGTGGGGTATAGACAGATAAATCAAGGAAATCTTCAGTCTTCATAGGGAAGGCTGGAGCCATACGGGCAGCAGAGCTAGCAATCAATCTTTCAATGTTAGCCAGCCTGGAAGACACATCAGGCTGAGACTCCCCACTAGTATTGAGTTCACTGGGAGTCATAATCGAGCGAAGGGGAGTGGGTGAAGACATGGTGGGCGCCGACCCAGTCACAGACAGCTCAGAATGCCGCGCAAGCGCCAGCTGGGCGCAGGGTACACAGACCCGCACATCATCGCTCACAGGGTATGCCCCGCACACCACACCCAGCCGGGCTTGTCCCGATGGGACCCCAAGCACAATATCCTGTGAAGCCTCCATATGTT
Source organism: Gastrophryne carolinensis (assembly GCA_027917425.1). Classification (NCBI taxonomy): domain Eukaryota; kingdom Metazoa; phylum Chordata; class Amphibia; order Anura; family Microhylidae; genus Gastrophryne; species Gastrophryne carolinensis. The sequence goes on along the minus strand of CM051237.1, from coordinate 212,403,660 downwards.
GATTTCAGTGGCACAATTGGCCAATAGGAATTACGCTATACAGCTACCCGGGATGCCCCAAATATCTGCAAGGATAGTGGGAGGATTTAACCACTTAGGCCTCTAATAAGTTACAGGGAACTAATAGGACAGGAACAGGAGAAACCTCTAAAACAGTTTTCCCGCCTGTAAGACATAATAAAATACACCCATCAGTATACAGAAAATATAAATAGATATCCATATCAATATCAAAGCCCGCTAGGGCACTCACGGACCGCGGAGGAGCTAGCAATCGTCCAGGCAGCAGATCAAGATGGCGCAGGAGGGCTCTGAAGGGGCGGGCCGCATGAGGAGAAGATGCGGAACGCGCCAAGTGCTAAGCCACGCCCCCTCCAGGAGGCGCGGGGACAGGCCGAGAGACAGCCACCCCGCAGCCAATCACCTCATAGCGAGACCCCGAGTGACGGCACCGCTGACGCCGCCCGCGTCAGCGGCGGGAGATTCAAAAAAGCAAGGGGAGAAGGTAGTAGTGCTGAGCGAGGAGACCAAGCGCGAATGTCTCAAAAGGCACACACACAGCGCACAGTAGTGTGACAAAAAAAAAAATAAAAAATAAAACACACACACAGGCGCACGGGATAGTGGGAGAAGGGGAAGGTGGATTCCCCTAAGGACACCCAAGAGCTGCTGGGGAGGGCATAGAGCGGACGGGGCATCCCAATTCAGGTTCACCATACCTGGACCACCTACCCTTTGGTGGGGGATTTGCGGTAGGAGCAAACTCCAGACAAAGCACCCATAATAGGTGCTGCCTACAATCACCCGACCACGCAGCCAAGGCTGGGAGGCAGAATAAAAAGTGGAACGGTGGGAATAGTCCTACGGGGCCAAGGGCTGTGAAGCCCGGCTCACCTGCAAGAAGAGAAGCCATCATCTTGTCCTTCGCAGCCCACTGCAGAGAAGATACTGGGGAATTAGTGGGAGGTCCCAGGTATATATGGACCGGGAGGGGGCTCTTATTGCCATCTCTGCAGTAAAGCACCCTCTAGTGGAGGTAATCCCAGCTGTTATGAATCATTATCTAGAGCAGGACGTGCTGCATATTTAGAATACTCCCTTTCTACTGATCTATGTCCGATCCCGGGTCCTCTGTTTGCATCTCATTATTGCGCAAACAGTTAAACAGTCCGAAATCGGGCGTAGTGACCCTGCAATGGGATCTCGGTTTATCTCTTTCTGGAGCTACAAGATCAGAGCAAAAGTCAAAGCCCATCTCCCTTGACTTCCATCTCTAAGAGAGCCTGGAGTTAGACCCCAAAGCTCCTCACAACCTTATGCACCCAGCTTTCATAGATGGCTACACTCAGTTCCTGGTGCCAGCTGCCTGTCAAAACAGGCAAGGTTTTTTTAGTAAATGTGTCACATACTCATGGCCTGTGTGCCAGTTTCCAGTCCATCCTCCATGAGCACAAGTCCTTATATTTAGGAAGGGCACTCTTGCCCTCGGCGCCATCGACCTCCAAGAAAAACTAGGGTGCAGTCCAGACTTGTAATGTAAGGCAAAGAATTACTGGAGGGTAGAGGGCACAGCTGGCTACATATATAGTAGCAGGGAGGAGTTTTATCTGTTTTAGGCTTGCAGTCAAACCTTCCAGGTGTATCTGAACTGGTGTACTGGCACCAAATAAAAAGAAATAAATAGTTCTTTTCAGTTACCCTGACATATAGTAAACCCTGTTTTTGGCATTCTATTCCCAGGCTCCTTATCGGACTGCAGCAAGGGGGGGGAGGTGCATTCCGCACATAATGTAAGGGGACCCAAACGCAGGTAGATTTGAACAACTGTCTATTTAAATCTCAGGCACGGGGCCTTGATGTAGTCCGGCAATCGCTGGTCCTGACAATAAAACACCAAGCAATCTGGGACCTTGGGGGTAATTGCTGAAAGTATTGCTGGGAAAGGAGAAACAACAGAATGGCAAAAACATCCAAATGTACTACCTGGGGGTAGAGAAATTAGAATCGAGTATTAGTTTTGGTCCGCTTTAAACTTAAACTGAACTGAGCAGTTTTTCATTAGTGACACAAGAGACCAACATACCTGCCACTAAACGACTAGCCAGGAGGAACCATTTTGACATACCAACAAAGTACATGAAATTACCTATCATAAAAAATAAGGGTAAAAACAGAAGTGGCTGATTAGCTTCAACAATAAAGGAAGCAACTTAACAGTATCTGAAACATGTGATACACTTAGCAATATGGTCTAACTATTGATAACGCTTTCATAATTATATTTATAAGTGCACACCAAAGATCATTTAAAATGTTTTAATTGGTGGCGATTTACTAGGAAACCTGATAAGAGGCTGAGATACTTCCCACTTCGGGGTTGCTGAGGGTAGGCTGTGGATAAGAGCATCCAGTGCAGTCCTTTCTTTGTATGTGACCACCGGAAACTCTCAGGTTAGCTGGTTTGTTCCCTGAGTGGTCACCAGTGGACAGGTGCATACAGAAAGGCACAGGTGGGCTGCTAATTGCTGAAAGTGGCAAGTATTTCAGCCACTTCTCAGTCTTCTTCACAATGCCCCCAAAAGAAGCTGTTGGTGGACCTATAGTATTTTTAGATTTAAAAGAGGAAGTTCAGTTTAAAGTGTAAACCCACCCTTCCTCCGTCCTGCCTCCCTCCCCTGGTGCTGAAAACTGCTTACCTCGCCCAAGACCCAGAGCTGTCACTGATGCTCCTGCGGCATCTGAACAGACGGTGATTAGAGCAGGTCCCCCGTGTTGTGCACGCGCCTGTCCGGCCATTAAGCGGGAAGGACCAAGCACAGCGTGGGGGAGCCACTCTGAAGCACATCCAAGATGTCTGTGGCCAGCACCAGAATCGACTCCCTGGGGTATCCCAAATAGGGATGCTTCACTGTGTAAAACCCCCGGATTGCTTCTGGAATCCTCGCCACGTGTCCCCGCTCACCTCTTTCTGTGCCCCAACAGCAAGACCCGAGTGGGAATGGGACGGGTGGCGCGTTCAGCTCGTTCCGCGCTTTAGCCACTGAGCAGCTAGGAGAGACGAATTGAGCTGAGTGAAACATTGAGTGAAACAGAGCACACAGATCGGCACGCTTAGAATCCGCGCCTGCGTCGTGGATTCGGCAGGGGCGTTTCCTGCACAATCCATGGGAATACACACAGCAGGGCATCTGTGAGGAGAGGAACACCACACAGGAAAGTTAAATTTACCTACAATTGTCTACCAAGCTTGCTATAGATGGGAAGATAAACTGGTCTAAAACTGGGGTTTCCCTTCTCACGGATGGTACCCATGCACTGTGATAGCTGCAACTGACCAACAGATGCAGTCAGGAGGGCTTCTATTGCTTTCATGAGTGCTAATATTCTGAGGTGAATGAAAAATGAGTGACTTCAGCTCACGGCCTCATAGGAATGCTCAGCATGTTGTTGAAGTCTAGCTTCTATCTGGTTGCTAAAGGGATCATGCGGGGTCATGCCAGTTTATAGTATTTTATGTTTACCGATAGCATTGTCAGGTAACACAGACTGGTAGATTTACAGGTATGCTAAAGAGAATTCCTAATGCCAGAGAGACACAAAATCTATTTGTTTGCCCCCCTATCGATACATAAGGTTGACACCTGGAAGGTATTTTTTAACTTTACTGGCCACCTGCTTGGCCGTTCCGGTATTAGTTTTTTAACTGGTAATGGAGGACGGGAAAAGTATGCCGGCAATTACATTTACCAGTAAAAACAAAGCCAGTGGCCAGACATAAAAAAAAGAAAATACTGGCCAGGTGGCAACCCAATATTCTGGAATGATCTTTCCTCCTGCACATGTCCTTTTGTAACAGCATTCTCACTGATAGAGCCACGTACTGCAATGGGATTACAGTTGAGGCCAATAAATCAGCAAGGAGGAACATCATTTATTTTTTATGGATTAAAGGGCACAGTCATTTATATGCTGGTTCCAGGTGCGCAATTACTTCATTTGCATCAGTAATCAATGCATTGCAAATAAAGTAATGGCCATTAAGTTATTTACCGGTAGTTGCTCAGTAGCACAACATTAAGATCATTGATGTAGTAAATTATCATAATAACATAGAAACATAGAAGGTTGACGGCAGAAGGAGACCATACGGTCCATCTAGTCTGCCCTTATGTTAGTGTGTCAATTCTTAAAAGTAGAGGCTGACTGGGTTAAATTAGACATAAAAACAAACAAAACTGAATTAGCAATGCCTTGCCTGCTATTTCAAAGCAGTTACTGAATAAGATGACATGCTTTGTCTTTCCTGTCCTGTCTGACCAGTGACCGAACACAGGACCGGACAAAAGCTCAGTCAGACTGAAGGCAGAGAGAACCAGACCCAGAAAGAAAGGCTGAGCGTCTAGAGACTGCAGGTACATCCATACGGTGGGAAGGATCACAGCTAAAGAAGGCAGAAGAAAATAAAACAAAGACAAAATTAGCCAAATACTGAATAATAACAGTAAAATAATGGTATGAAAACATAAAGGTGAATATACCAGTGCACCAAAACAACCGTTTTGCCCAGCACTAGAGTTTAAAACACTCTAGGGCCAGGTGCAAGCTTGCCCGATTTAGCATGATTTAGCATGCCACGAAGGGTGGCAGCGGACTTGAATGTCTGCTGGTGGGGGAGCACAGGGCAGAGGAAGCATGGATGCAATCGCCACTACATTTTACACATTCTGCATGTCCCCCACTGGTGAACATCGCACAGCACAAGGTGTGGGGTGAGCACATGCACCTTGTGTCATTTACATATAAGACTAAGGGGAGCTCACACTGCAAGGCATTCACACCAAAAGCAAATTTGGTCCCCTATTCAGACTATATTCGTCCTGGAACATTTATATTTCATGTCTTTCTCTGTAAGATCACAGGCAATCAGTCACACAGACAACAGTGGAAATTGATGGAGGTGGTGGAACTTTACAGCTAAAACACGTGCCATTATTTGGGATTAGAGTGAAGTAGGAGCAGTGAAAATTGGTAAAAGGTTATCTTCATAGGGGGAGCAATTCAGGGAATGCTAGTTAAAAAATGTGGGGTTTTGTCCACTTTAACTTTAATTACCCTTCAACAGTGTATACGCCCAACAGCCATTCAGAGAGGCCTGGCTTGGGTGTCACTGGTGGCCTGCACATGCAGAGGTAAGCCTATCAGGGTGACCAGCAGACTTCACACAGCAGGAGCACTCCAAATTGTGATTTAAAAATCCCCTCCTACATTTTTTTTTGTCTGTGCCAATGCCTGCTTACTTCCTTCCTGCAGTGACAGTAAACAGAGGAGAGTCACTGGATGCGATTGGCAATATTCCATGCGGGTCCCTACTTTCTATAGACTTTGTAGCAAACTAAATCCCAGTCTCCAGCCAATAAACAATAATTTATCTATACAATATTAACAGAAGCTAATTCTAAGTAATCATACGAACCTAAGTAATCATACTCACCATATTCAATGCCACTGAACAGGAAAATAAATCCAATTACCACATTTGTACATCTTCTTTTCCTCTGGAGCACATCTGTTAATGGTATAAATAAAAATGAATGAGACAAAAAAAAAAAAAAAAAAGTTAAAGAGACACTATAGTCAAGTCATCCCAAGTCACATGTTTGGTAGCACATAGAAAACATACGGGTTTGATGTTCAAGCCCTACTGGCAAACCCAATTGGTTACTGGCAGTCATGTGTTTGCCAGCCATACAATGAATATAGAAGTTGACTAAGGTACCGCTTAAAACCACTAATTCAAAGTAAAGTATGCTTTTAGTGGTCTTACCCCAGATCATGAGTGCCCTTGGGCATGAGACAACCTTCCACCCATTCCTGCACCGATAAACTCTCAGCTGCAGCGCAGGTATCAGAAGCCAGCATGGCGGGTGGGTGTGGCCTCAGAAGTTCTGTGTACGGAGGTGCTCAATGATCTCAATGGGAGTGCCCTGTAACAAGGCCACGCCCACCTATCTTCTCATACCAGCACTGCAGGTGAGAGATGTGCGGTAGCGGCAGGTTGAAGTGGGATGTCTCGTGCTTAAGGACTGGAAAGTCCATGAAAGTGGATTTTTCCATTAAAGAGTTAAGATACTCTGCAGATGCTGCATTTACAGATATACAGATAGGGTGTATATGCCTATTTCTATGATGGAGTCCCCAAAAATATATGGATATCTGTCCATGGTTCACAGTGAACACAGTGAATGCGGCCACCTCCCATCAGTTACAATGACTGGTGCTCCCCCCACTGCAAACACTGCCTTGGCACAGGGACAATATAGGGAATGTCTGCTCACCACCTAATCCCGAGTGTGCATGGCCGTGGGTAGTCTCAAACCCACTAAATAGCATGAAAGGCAAAGCAAATGGTCCGCACTCCTCATAAAACTTCACTTTTAATTATACGTTTAAAATCATCTCCATAGTATATCAAAAGCCAATAAAATCAGTAGTAATCAAAGTCCTGGAAAGTCATATATACAATGTAGGCGTTTCGGACTCCTATCTCCAGTCCTTAATCACCCCTCTCTATGAGGCTTCTGTGGCACGTGGGGACAATGGGGTACTTGATTTTGAGGCAGCATCATACAGGACAATTTCAGAGGACAAAAGATAAGCATTGTATGCTTTGATTTTAGAACAATTATCTATAGTTATATACATGCACCTGACTACAGATCATTTCAGCATTTCCAACCATACAGTACTACTCCAATTTCCTGCTGCACATGTGGCTGCTGGGGCCAATAGGGTTTACGTGGCCAACATGCATTTTATTTGGGTCACAACACTTTAAGCAGTGCCCAATTTAGTGTATTTTAAGGGTTTAAATCAGGCTGAATCGTTTGGCCATTCTGGTATTTTAACAGAATAGCCTCAAGGGACTGGCAGGGAGCCTTAAAGAGAGTGCAAGACTGGAGGGTTACTTTATTTCACATGTTGTGCACTTTATATACTGGATGTGTGTATATAGAAACTAAGGCAAAGGATTTTAGGAAGTTAAAAAAAAAAAAAAAAAAACCTGTTTATTGGTCAAACTGTACAATGTATTTTGTTCTGCTGGCAGGATTTTACCCTCTCACTATGCAACTCATTGCACTCAGGGCTAATATTTTGCATTGGGTCTTAATAAAAAAAAAAAAAGGTTAAAATCAAAAAGGTTAGAGCAGCAAAAACTCCAAAACAAACCTGGTGGATTCCATCTTATGAAAGGAGTTAAACAGGATATTTGGATATACCTTGAGATACAGTGAGCGTGTGCCAGATGGAGCAGGTACAAGCCATTACAGCAGGTACATAGGTGTCTTATGAGACCTTTTTATTAATTTAGCCCAGCATTAGTTTGCCCAGCAACCCTAGGGTGTCCTGCAGTTTTGGCTACATAGCACATCCTGGTATAGATTCTGGTTGCTTACTCATTTTGGCTCATTCAACCAATAGGGGTGCTTGCTTTGTATGGTGGTGGGCTGGTCATAATTCAGTATACTTGCCATAAGTGACAGCAGGCATAAACAGTCATCAGCTCAATCTATACCCATGCCATGGTGGCCTGCTTCAGTCTTGATACCTGGTTAAATTAAACTTACCATTTTTGGGGGGACTCGAGGTGGGACACTTCATTAAACTGACCATTTTGGTTGGGTCAGGTTTGGGGGTGTAATGTGGCTAATCAGAGCTTTTGAAGAAAAAATATATGCAGCATTCTAAGCTACGCTTCTGTGTGTAAGTAGGTGTAGCCCCAACCTTGGACATTTGCTTAAAGAACAACTTAGATATCTCTGGTCCTTAAAGGATGTTGGTGATTGAGCAAACACTCAGCTAAGCCATACTTTCCACTACCAAAAAGAGCCAGAGCAGAGGTAAACAAAGTTTATGACACGAGGACCAGATAAAAGCTTTCTTCGCTAGTAACATTATATTTAGTTCTTAACCTTCCTCTCAGATTGAAGCCTTTGAACAATCTGTTGTGTGAACCTCCAGATTTCACTGACCAAACTGGAACTTAGGTTGGATCACCCCAGTGGGGCCAAAGGCAGCGAATCAGTGGGACCGAATCTTCCCATTACACCAGTTACATACTGGTAGCCAGGCTACCAACTTCAAGTGAACTACTATTTAGGAAAATATTGGCAGATCATGATTATTTGGCAGGCACCACTAGCTGGGATCAGCAATATCATTTCCTACAATATAAATCTACTGTCTCATCAATGAATTCATCAGGGACCAAAGGAACTTGTTTACCAAACTCCTCTCAAGAGGCTTTGCACGTGCTTCAGTAAGATACCACAAGCACGTGCGTTTTATAATCTAAGAGAAAAATGATGGTTTCAGCTTGCCGGGAGATCATATTGGATGTTACACAAAGTAAAGACCTTCTGGGAGAACTAACTACAATGTATGCATATAGTATAGTGTGTGTGTCCAAATTTGTACTGCAAAAAACAAACTAAAGCCCAACTTCAACAGAAAGTATATATTCATTTAGTGAGCTATACCTCCTCGTGTTTATCTTGCCAAGCGTGAGCCCCATGTGGATAATTACTTATTGTCTGCAGTGACTAAACATGAAGTAAAAGTGAACCAAGACCCAGGATTTTCACTATCCCGGGTTTTGGTCCATGCTCCTGTGGCACCCCGGTTTGGGGTGCCCCACTGCGCGATACCCTGTCACTGTTCTTAACTGTCCAAGGAGCCCACGGAGCAGGCAAGGCTTGCGTCCAATCATCTTCTCTGGCTGCAAATATCAATGTGTGGCTGGAAAAGCTGAATCAAATCCTAGCTGCGTACATGGTCGCAGCATCACTTGCAGCCAGGAGCCATGCTGGAGGCAGTGGGGATGCTGCAAAGTGTGCATAAGCTTAGCCCCATTGTAGGACCTACAAGAGTTTTAGGCAAAACCATGGGGGTTTTGCATCCCTCTAAAAGAGGCAACTGTTTTATATGAGTTTTGGTAAAATTTAAATCAACTTCCTGTCATGGCTGACCCAATAGCAACCTGTTTAGCTTAGGAAAGTGGAAAACTGAAGGCCAGACTGCATCACATTTGTGCAGCTTTCTTTCCCAAGAGTGAGACAGGAAAGGATGGGAGAATCACCTACTCAAACCCATGGAAGAAATAAAGCCATCTTCGGCAAAGGAGAGTGTTTGTGGCAGATGACACCTGACTGCCATAAGGGCCAGAAGAAAGTACCAGTAGCTCAAAGATTTGGATCAGGTGGGCAATCAAGGTCACCAGAACAGGGGCCAATGCTTTCCACATATGGGATTTTGTGTGTGAACAATTAAATCCTTCCTTTTCTAGATCAGGGCTTCCCAACCAGTGGTACTTGCACTGGTACTCAAGAGCCTATTAGGTGGTACTCAACCAGGTCACAGACTGGTCTGTACCCCAACCTGATCTGCTGCCATCTAAACTTTACTCAAGTCTGATTCCCATCATTTCAGTTTACTCTTGACATATGTTTAGACTATGTATGTGTATTACATCCACTTGATATAGTTGTTTTGTGTGTATTTCACCGAAGGGGAAATAATAAGAAAGTGGTACCTGATGAAAAAAGGTTGGAAACCCCTGTTCTGGATTCCACTGTGCTGAGTTGGTCAAAGAGGATGATGCAATACCTTTGCAAACAGGGGCCATTTGGGGGTTACAGACTGCCTCCTAGTCAGTGTAGCTACTTGACCCTTTAGGGCCATAGAAATGGTGCCACGACTAGCACAATCATCCTCCAGATATAATGAGAATTGTGGGGAGCTGAGAAAGTAGAAAGCAAATCCTAAGCCAACCACCCTCATATGTCCTAGGCCACATTTATGCCCCATGTATATTAACCAACTAGGACAATAATTCTGTGTTGTGGGTTGCATAGTGATCAAACAATTCCACTCCCTGGTCTATGTCAAATTGGATTATAGGTCCACTTTCAGTAGTATCATTGCTATCCAGGTTACTAAACAAAAGGTTTAAAAAATAGGTTGTACAATGTGTAATCAAGCTATAAAATGGTCCTTTCTAATCACTATCACAAAATAAGTTGCTTGCAATTCAATTATGTATGATCGTACAATACAGAGATATACACATACCAGCTGTCTCTGACTAGTGATCATAAGATGCAACATTCTAATGTGCAAACCTGCCTACCAGTATTATACACAAATACGTGTCAGTTATATGGATTGTGAAGCTTGAACCAATGTCTTTCAAGTGATGTTGATGACTTTAATTACAGAATTCATAAGCACCCAGGAGACATGGGAGAAATAGCCAATGTTGATCAGATGTTACTCAGACCACTATCCTATAAAGCACCAAGCCCTTCCAGGAAATGGTCGTACTCCAATAAGTAAAAAAAAAACAGCAAATCACCTGATAACATGGCAAAACTATTTACAAAATGAATGAAAAAAAAATATTACATTATTATGTTGTAAGAGAAATACAAGGACTGATCATCTTTCTCAAAACAAATCCGTGGTAGGAATTAAATGTCAAAATGACAAGCGGGATGAATAAAAGGGCTGCCAGCCATTGTGGCTTGTAGCAGGCAATCCTGGCAGCATTGAAGAGAGGTAAACATTATGGTCAATATCCCAGCAGACATTTTGACAACCCGTTTCATAGCATTTTAAACAGCTAGTTTCTTTGTGATGATGCCTTGGACTTCAAGAGAAGTATCCCAGAAGTCATCCTGATTTTGGATGCCCTGCAGTGTGTACTGCTAGCTAAAGCCCAATACCAGGATGCAGTACCCATCTAGTTCTGGTTTCCCGTATAGAACGATCTGCTCTACAGCATAATTTCTACCCTCCCCAGACTTCGGGGGGGGGGAAGCTCATAACATGGATGACTCTGCAAAGAAGAGCGTGCGGCTGAAAGCCACAATTGACACCCTCAGGAACCTGGAATTAGTGTAAGTACCATATTTTGGTCTTTAGCTCTAGCTAGCAGTACACACTGTGGGGCATCCAAAATCAAGATGCCCCCCAAGGTAACTTTTTAAATTAAGATGCCCCATAGAAAACTGTTCAAGTCGACCAAGGGTCTGTTCATAATTTTTGTCCACTTAAACAGAGGCTACATCAGGGATCCCCAACCTGTTATTTGAGGGCCATGTGTGGCTCATAGACACTTGTTCTTTGCCCTGTAGACTCCCATGGCTTAAGGAGTCAGATAGACTGGAGGAGCATGCTGCTTACCTATTTCTGCAGCTTCCAGCTCCAAATTTGGTTTCCCAGACTGCCCATGAGGTGTCATATGATATGTGTCACATTCTTGGGCCACACAGAGGATCAAAGCTAAAAAACGGAGCATGGTGCTGAAAGCTGCAAAGACGCTTCTGCACATGGCCAACTGTTGGGGAATCTTCTGGGGACAACGTTTTATATGGTTAGATGGATCTACGCACACTTGACAAACATTTTGAGGGCTAGGAATATCCTAATGTGCTCAGGCAGTGGCCGGGTTTTCAAAGAAAACCATGCTTTTTCCACCATGGCTTTTTCAAAGCCATGCCCTGAGGCACTTTTCAAAAGAGCTGGTTGGCGCTATCAAAAGTGCCGCTGTGACGAGGTGCAGTCGGCCGTCCACATCCCCGGCACGCTATTCTGGTGTGCGTACAGCCGAAGAGAAGCAGGTGATGCAGCTCCAGTGGAAATCAGTTAAGATCAAATACGATAATATACCGGTTTCACTCAGTGGGGCGTCCAGTGTTAAAGCTGACAGAAACCATATCCGTCCAGCCTTACAGTCTAAAAGACATCAGGGCCAGGTGAAAACCCTACTCAGGGGCATCCCGATTTGGCAAAACGTACCTCATTACTCGCCACCACAGTGCGTAAGCCACAGGCTGAACAAACATATCCAAATGGCTGGTGGATGGCGCACCAGGCCAGAGAAAGAGTGGCTATTCATTCAGAATATATTGCTGGCCATTATTATTATTATTTATTTATAAAGTACCATCATATTTTGTGGCTCTGTACAAGGTACAAGTACAAGGGTAATACAAGTAAATACATGTAATACAACAATGCATATAAAACACACTATATTATGAATCAAATGTAACAGACATGTAAATAAGCACATAGATGAAGAAATACATTAGGAGAGAGGGCCCTGAGCTTGCGAGCTTACAATCTAAAGGGAAAGGGGTTGAGGCAATAGGCCGGGTCACAAAGGGTTTTTACTAAGCAGGTGCCCAGTGTTCTGAGTGATGATAAGATGGGTGGGTTAAGTCAGATGATAGGCTCTTTTAAATTGAAGGGTTTCTTGCTTGACATGCTGGCATGCCACCTCCTAGAGAGAGAAGTGGCCCTGTTATAGTGTTATCTGTTTAAGTGAATAGAGCAGGGCACCCCAGTCACTGTAACAAATGGTGGAGGAAGAATCCTTATAACCAGATTCTGGAAACAGGTGCAATTCATAGAAATGGTGAGCACAGGCTGTAGAGTGTCAGGGTAGCTAGGAAGTTACCAAAGGGTGTCACCTTTAATTATAGGTGGCCTTGACCAGTTCATCATCGCTGGATAGCACCCAGAGCATTAGATGATACAATTAGAGGATGGGTGGCAGCTTGGCCACAGCACCAGGCTAATAGGATGAGCGGTGTTGGGTGTCAGGTTATGCATCAGATATCACACCAGGAACAAGTGCTTGCATGTCCCCATGATACTGTTATGCGCAAGGCAAACACTGGCTAAGCTAATCAGAGGGCATGGCTGCCAATATGCTTTGCATTCACAATATGTTCCTAACAATTCATAACAAGAGATTTTCTCTTCAAAGAACTCCAGTGATGAAAAGTGTTTGAAGAGCAGATATTCTTATACCTGGAGCACCCCAATTTGGGATGCACCACTGTGTAAATCCCTTTGATCACCCAATATACTCATGTGGCTGGCAATCCCATGGTGCATGCACACACCGCATCTGCGATACCCTCTAACTGAGGGGGGTGTACCTGCACCCTCTCAGACTGCGGACTCGATCGCTAACTTTGAAACCAGCAGCACGCATATGAGTGTCCACTGCTGATAACACATCAGCCATGAAGGCTCACATAATGGACCCCCTGCAAACAATAAGATAGGACCCACTTATGTACCATTGGCGTGGGGAAAAGTAAGTGATTACAGGAACCTTGGGGGTTTCACATGGTGAGGGATAGCCTGCAACCGGCTCTGGAATCTTTTAGGTTCCAGGCCGGCTGCTGGTGGGTATTGTTCTGCTTTATTTCAAGCAAGACAAGGACTACAATAATCATATAATACTAAAGTGGTGCATAATGTGTGAGGGGCACCCTGGCAATCTATTCTTTCTAAATAGATTGCTGGCCATTAATGATCATATCAACCCAATTAGATTGGACAAGAGCCTGGGCATGCAACATGGGAGCGAGGTAAGACTTGCAGGTGTCTTGGAGGTTTCACATCCACAGGGGCATCACAAATCAGGATATTTACAATAATCGCCTTCACTATTCTATAGCAGCTCCCCTCTTGGTCAGGTGGAAAAACACTGGTTTTAGAGTTTGAGGTTTTTGACATGCCACTCCTAGAGAGGGATGGGAATAGCCCCTCTGTTCAAAGCCAGATTATGAGGACGCGCCCCGTGGCTTCCACCACTTGCCCTGCAAAGGGGACCTCCACCAACCTTTGGGGTATGGTCTGGTCCAGAATGCTTTTCAGTCTTTAGTCTGACAGGCTGCGGGGCCAACAACAAAGCTATCGGCGGCAGTGGGGGGCCCCCCGCGCCTGGACAACCAAAACCCTCACAGGGCAGGACTGAAAGTCTAGAGTAGCAAAGCCACCATAAGCAACGCTACAGTGTCGGGTGGGTGCTGAGCTGTGAATCTGTGGCCGCTCACTGCACATTAGCCACTGGCAGCTCAATGCAGGGAAACTGTTTTCAGCCAGGCGACTACACTACCTCCCGCCAAGAATGGCAAAGCAGGAGTTCCCGAGCAGCACACATCCGCACAATGGTGGCACAAGGGACTCAATCTGATATTCCAGTGAATAGGCAGGTTACTTGGCTAGACTATTATTTTAAAATACTGTATCTGGGGCCTCTGCCACACTTAATCCAGCCCTGCCTCTGTTACAGTGAATGGAGCAGGGCACCCACATCACTGTTGCACAGGCAGGTCAGTAAAGGCCACTTGTTTACTTGCAAATAGTGGAGGAAGACTTCTTGTGACCAGATTCTGGATACAGGTGAGATTCAAAGAACTGGAAAGCCGAGTTACCAAAGGGTGGCACCTTCAGTTATAGCTGACGTAACCAGTCTGCGTGGCTACTGATTGCGCAATACCCCCCCATCCCTGGATGGCACCCAGTCCCTTGCAGGTGATGTCAGCATGATATAGAGATCCTATTGATTGCTGTAATCATTGGGCCAGCAGCTTAGCCATAGCACCCAGCTATCACTTAGTGCTTGCACGTCCCCATGATAACTCTGTGCACAAGGCAAACACAGAGAGCTAATCAGAAGGCATGGCTGACACCTCTCCTGGCTCTGGCAGCTCGCCCGGATCCATTACAGACCTCACTAATCGCTACCAGAGCACCATCCAAAGCCCTATCCACATACACACACGAGGGAAGGGCAGGTCCGCTTACTGTCAGCCTCTGGAGGGGAATCCATGAGCCCGCTGTGCCGCTGCCGATCAGCCAGCTAATCATTACATCGTTCATTATCAGCCAGCTCCTCCCCTCACCCATGGGAGCCGGGCTGCTCTATGGATACCCCTTAGTAATTATACATGTGGAGCGGCGCAGCGTCACGTGTCCTGTCATTCGCTGCCCTCCAAACTTTACACTCAGCGTCTCCGCTGCCCGGCAGCCTGACCACGCCCACTTACCACTTCACACCCCCCACAATCACAAGCCACAGCTTATGGTTCACTGTTTGTACAAAGAAAATTTTATTAGTAGTACAGCCGGACACACCCTCTTGTGCCTAAGAAATACACACATAGGTTACATTGAGCTTGGGTTCGCTCTGTGGCAGGGCTGGCGTTACAGGAGGAGAACTGGTCATTTGCCATGGGCCCTCAAACAGACTGGGGCTCCAGTGCTAACTCCCTGTTCTGTGGACATTGTTTCCATTGTCACCTCAGGGGTTGAAGAGGAACAACAGACAGGAATTACATTTTCCTGTGTATTGTTCCTCTTAGGGGAGGGCACCCGATTCACTTACCTACCTGTCGTTACCATGATGCAGGCTTAAGCGAAACCGGGTGCTCTGACTCGGTCTTGTCACCGCCACCAGCCGCATCCCCCGCTTGGCTTCTTCTGTGGCGTGCCCATTCCGCCCATTCATAGAGGCCTGTCGCCAGTGTGCGCACAGCTAGAGGTGAGCAAGAATGCGGCTGTGGTGCCGAGACGGATTTACAGAACTCCAGCACTCTGCATACCTTCCAAGTGTCCCTGATTTGGAGGGACTGTCCCTCTTTTGAGTCTGTGTCCCCCCTCTCCCTCGTTGTTATCATTTGTCCCTCTTTGAGGTGTAACATGCAGATCTGCATTAATAAATGATTCATTTGCCTATTTAAAGTGTTTAGGTTGTAACTGGTTAATATATCTCCTATCCATTTCTCAATAAGGGGTCGTAGCCTAATTTAACAAATGTCCCTCTTTCCCATCCTGAAAAGTTGGTAGGTTTGGATTGGCCGGTGCAGTCACATGTCTCCTGGAACTAGGTTGGAAACACAGTAGGCCAGCCATATGTAGTCACATGGGGAAATTCCAAAGAGGCTCCTCCTCTCCTGGGGGGGGGGGGACCTGTGTCCCCGCATTCTCAAAGTGGCGCTGTGGGTGTCAACATTTGACCCCTGTGCTGCCATCTGGAGAGGACATGGATGGAGCACCCAAGAGCCCTGAAGATTGAAGGATGACTTGGCACTGGAACGTGGAACTGCCTACCAGACCAAAGGAAGATGGCACCTGGCAGGGGACAGAAGATTGCACAGACACTTTTTGGGTACATTTCTGTGTAAGATTTGGCCCTATCTGCAAATTTACTAGCTTTTAAAGGTGCAACTTTGGAATTGGGTTTCCCCCGCTGTGTGAACCCCCTCTGGATCGCCAGTTTCACTCACCTGCCCCCGGAGCCCTTGCCACATCTCTAGCTGTGTACCCGCACCAGGCTTTTCTGAATGGACGGTGTAGGAATGCCACAGCTAGAAGCTGAGCGGGGGATAGCAGAGCCAAAGGGAGCCGCTCAGCCAATCAGTGTGCTTAGTTTCGACCACACCTTCGCCATAGGAACAAAAGGAAGGTGAGTTTTTACAGCGACCTGGGAGGATACACACAGCAGCACTTCTTAAACCGGACCTTCGCCCTGAATAAAAGTCTATCTTATATGTTTCCCCTACTCTCTACATAAAGATTGCCCACATGAGAAATCATCCTACCTGCACCTACTGTATATTCTGAGCCTTTAAACATCCAAGATGGCGGCTCATGGAGCATCAGGCAGCCTGCAGACAGGAAGTGTCTTCTAACTATGCCGCTCTGTATTCTGGGATTGCTGACCCCAGCTCTGCTCTGTCTGTGCAAAGCACAGCTATAACCCCGTCCCCTGTACTTTATCCCGCTCTCCTCTCCTCAGTATGTGTGATGCTTCTGAGGCAAGATGGCGGTGCCTGTATCCTAGAGTCCTGAACTGAGTTGAAGGCCAGTGGAGGAAAGAATAAAAAGTAAGCAACTAAAAAGTTAAAATATATGAATTTTAGATGCTGGGGAATAGTTTTGTAAGGGTTTGGGCTTTTCGTTTTATGATGCTGAAGGAACGTGTTAATACGGGATACCTCAAAAACACAACATGGGAGGCGCTCCAACTCAGAATCAAAAATGAATATCAAACTTTATTAAATGTTTAACCACAACCTATACAATGGACATATTAAAAACACATTTAAAAAAACATAAGACAATACCACACAGGACATAAAAACATACAGGAGGTGTAAGCGGTGGGGAGAAAATTGATGCCTCATCATAATCATAATACAGCAAGCATGAAATCCATATACTAAATGAATTTAATAACTATTTGTGCAAAAAGTGCAAGGTGCAAGATAAAGTGCAAAAATGTGCAGGAATAATGTAATGGACATCTATTGAAAGTGCAATGGTGCCAATGTAAACCAGCTCTCATATAGCCGGTCTCAAAGTCAGAAACCACAACAGCACAAAGGCTGGCTCTCAGGCAGAAACAGCAGTATCAAAGCACTATCATCCGATCAAATCACTATATGAATTAGCATGCCAACTGGTGAATGCAAATAAAATGAATATCCATAATATCAAAGCACTATCATCCGATCAAATCACTATATGAATTAACATGCCAACTGGTGAATGCAAATAAAATGAATATCCATAATATCAAAATATCAAACCAATAGGGTCTCCCCACCGCCTGCCAACATCCAGAGTCACCCGTTCTGTGGGCAAAAATCCCACTTCCTCAGGCCCCACCTAAGAGGAACACACGGGTTCCAAGTAAATTTCCCTTGTGGTGTTCCTCTTTAATGGCGTAAACTTGGACTACAGTGTCTGTGTTAGTGTTGTGTATGTTAAACCAGAACAAAACCTGGGGATTGACTTTTACAGGTTTTGTTCTATTCCCTGGGTGCATTCTGAGTTTGGATGCTCAGCTGTGTGAGATCCCCCAGTCCTCTCAGTTAAACTCACCTCTCCTTGGTCCAATGACGCATTTGTGTGGGCGCTCAGCCAATGAGAGCTGTTTGCTATGTGTACGTCTTTTGGCAAATTACTTTCATTGACTATAATTGGGAGCGTGTGTTCTGCTGCATCCCCTGCATCTATCTGAATGGCTGAGGCAGGGGTGCGAGTATAAAACCGGGAATGCGGCGGCACCCGCTCCCCATTCACAATGTTGAGAGCAGCCCTTTTGAATTGGTAAGGCGTCCTTAAGAAACCTATACCAGTTCAAAGGGCAGGAGGGGCTTGCAAGTCATCTGCCAGCAAGCAGAACCCCCTGTCTCTTTACCTGCATCCCCAAAGGCAGGGGGTGCAGAAGAGCTTGCAGCCTTTGTGGGCTATTTGGACTGTGAGCTGTCAGAGCCAGGATCTGGCTACTCGGCCTCACACCCTGATCTACCAGCCCCATAGCTTTTGCCCCGGCTGGTTTTACTACAGAGGGGAGACCCCACAAAGTTTTTTTTAAGGGTTTAACTATTGATAGTTAAAGTGGACCAACACCAATAAGACAGGCTATGTGTGTGGCCGCAGGTTTAGGGGAGCATCCAGAATGCTGAAGCCCCCTGGAGTGCCTGCAATTATTACCTGTCCCTCGATCCTCAGCTGGGAACGGAGCCCCGTAATTGGCCACCGGCAGTCATGTGGGCGGAGATTGCGCTCTTGGGCGAAAGGTCCTGTCCACGTAACCGCCATCGGACAATCGTAGGGCTGTATTCCCTGCTGAGGCTCGAGGGACAAGTAAGAAATACAATTCTGTGGGTACTCACCTGTAGAATTGATTTTGTCGGTGTTCGGTCCGGGCTGTCCCAGTTATCCATATACGTGTGAGTAGTCCGCCACAAGGTGGCGCCAGTTACTGCAAGATACAAAGCTGTAACTCCTCCCGGCCTCCTATAAAAGGGATCAGTCTCTATAGAAACCCCAGGGCGGGAGGCCAAGAAAAACTAACATGCTACAGCATGAACTCTCTCCAAAAAAGATAAGGACAAAGGTCCAATACAAACGACAATAATCACCATAAAAGGCAAAAGAGGAAATGAACAAAGGGCGGGGAGGGACAGCCCGGATCGAACACCTGCAAAATCAATTCTATAGGTGAGTACTCACAGAATTGTATTTTTCTCTGTGTTCGGTCCGGGCTGTCTCAGTTATCCATATAGTGTGGGACACCCAAAAGCAGTGTCCAAAATAGGGCAAGATCCCCAGAGCGGAAAAGCATGTAGTTCATTTCACTACCGCCTGAAGCACCTTTCGGCCAAAAGCAGCATCAGCTGATGCCAAAATATCAACCTTGTAAAACTTAGTAAAGGTATGAACCGAAGACCAGGTAGCGGCCTTACAAGCTTGTTCAACAGAGGCCTGGTGCTGAAAAGCCCAGGAAGCACCAATAGCTCTAGTAGAGTGAGCGGTAACACGAAAAGGGGGATCCTTCCCCTCTGCAGAGTAGGCTTGCACTACCGCCTGTCTAATCCACCTACTAAGAGTGGACTTAGCCGGAGACAAACCCTTCCTAACACCTTCAGAGGGGACAAAAAGAGAATCCGACTTCCTGAAGGATTCAGTCGCAACCAGGTAGTACTTAAAGGCTCTGACCACATCCAAGGAACGAAGGGCCCTTTCCTTAGAGTTAGAAGGTTCCGGACACAGAGAAGGTAAAATAACCTCCTCATTAAGATGAAAGAGAGACACGACCTTAGGTAAAAAATAAGGTTTAAAGCAAAAAACCACCTTATCCTTATGCCGCTCAAAGTAAGGGGGCTTCATACAAAGTGCAGCCGGTTCTGACACCCGGTGTACCGAGGTGATGGCTACCAAAAAGACCTCCTTTAGAGTCAGGATAGACAAGGCAGCATCGCACAAAAGCTCAAAGGGGGGACCCTGGAGAGCAAAAAGCACCAAATTCAAATCCCACACCGGTAATACAGGCTTAAGCGGTGGACGTACATGGGTAACTCCTTGGGAAAAAGACCAAAGCAGTCTATGATTGGCAAAGGATCTTTGG
Organism: Gastrophryne carolinensis; assembly: GCA_027917425.1. Lineage (NCBI taxonomy): Eukaryota > Metazoa > Chordata > Amphibia > Anura > Microhylidae > Gastrophryne > Gastrophryne carolinensis. The sequence continues at coordinate 212,383,880 of CM051237.1, read as the reverse complement.
AAAAAGACGACCAAGGCCGAGACCTGGCCATTGAGGGTGCCCAGCTGTAGACCCAAGGCTAAGCCGTGTTGTAAAAATTCCAAAATCCTTAAAAAGAGAATGTGCGACAAGGGAAACTCTTGGATTCACACCAAGCAATGTAGGCATGCCAAACTCTGTAGTAAATCATGGAAGAAAACTTTTTCCACGCCTGAATCATGGTTTGAACAACCTTAGCAGACAACTCCTTCTCTGTAGGATTGAGGTTTCAATAGCCAGACAGTCAAAGCCAGCGTCTGTAAATTGGGGTGCCACAGTGACCCCTGTGTGAGAAGCCCTGGGAGCTTGTGATTGTGTCTGGACGCAAACAGGTCCACATCCGGTAGACCCCAGCGGAGACACAGAGCATGAAAGCTCTTGTTCTTGAGGGACCATTCCCCCAGACGAGAGGCCCCCCTGCTCAGGGAGTCTGCCTCCTAGTTCTCTACCCCGGGAATGTAAACCGCCGAGATGCGGGGAACATTCCCCTCTGCCCAAGTCAGGATCTGAGTCACCTCCTGGAGGGCTCGCTTGCTCCGAGTCCCCCCTGGTGATTGACGTAGGCAACCGCCGTCTGATTGTCCGAGCGGATCTGGATCACACGACCCCTGAGATGGGGAGTCAATTGAAGAAGCACCAACTGGATCGTTCTCAGCTCCAGGAGATTGATGGGCAAGTGGGCCTCCTGCGGCCCCCACTGGCCCTGGAACTTCAGCATTTGCCAAAAACCTCCCCAGCCGGTCAGATTGGCATTCGTGGTGACAATTTCCCAACTGGGAGTCAGAAAGGACTTGCCCACCGACAGATTTCTGGGGTCCAACCACCACAAGAGGGACTGTCTGGCCAGGGGGGGACAGTGAAAATTCCTGTTCCAGGGACTCCAGCGTCTGGTCCCAACCAGTCAACAGATTCAATTGAAGAGGTCTCATGAGGAACTGAGCGAAGGGCACGGCCTTGAAGCATGACACCATTAGGCCCACCAGTTTCATCCCCAGACAGATCGATGGCCGCTGACAAGACAGTAAGGCCTGCACCTGCGTCTGGAGGCCCGCCACCTGCTGCTGGGGCAGGAATACCTTGACCTGAGAGGTGTCCAACATCATGCCCAGAAAGGACCTCACCATTGAGGGAGTGATAGAAGACTTGGGGTAAATGATTACCCATCCGAAATCCTCGAGAGTAGATGTCGCTCTCGGCCTGTTGAAGGGACTGAGCTGCAATCAGCAGGAAGAACACGATTGCCCTGGTTCCTTAGGATAGCCATGATGCCCGCCAGCACCTTGGTGAACACACGGGGGCTGAGGATATCCCGAACGGCAGCGCCACAAACTGGTAATGCTGATCCTCCAGAGCAAACCTTAGGAACTTCTTATGTCCCTGGAAAATCAAGATGTGCAGATAAGCATCCTTGATGTCTACTGTCACACATGAAGTCGCCAGGCCGAAGCTAGCTCACCGCGGACCGTAAGGTCTCCATGCGGAAATGTCTGACTCTGACAAACTTGTTGAGACCCTTCAGATCCAGGATAGGTCTCAGCGTTCCGTCCTTCTTGGGCACCATGAACAGAACAGAGTAGAACCCTCGACCCCTTTCCTGGCGAGGCACGGAACAAATCACACCTGATAGCAGAAGGTGTTGAACGGCCATTCTTAGGCCCTGCGCCACCAGTGTGTTCTGGGAAATCCGCGACCAAAGAAATATTAAGGGCGGCCAAACTGCCAACTCTATTTTGTACCAGGAGGAAACCACCTCCTGAATCCACCGATCCAAGACGTGCTGTCTCCAGATGTGAGCAAAAAGCAGAAGCCGTCCCCCCACCCAGATGGGTGAGGGCGTCCCCTCATGCCTGAGAGGGCTTGGCAGGGGGTATGGATTTAGCTCCCCAGGAGGGATTGGGTCGGCCGCGAGACCTACCTCGTCCCCAGGAATATCTGCGGCCACCAGAAAATGAAAGAGCCTCTTCCTCCTCCAAAGGAGCGATAGGAAGATGAACCCCAAAAGGGCCATGCAGGCTTCCGTCGCTGAGGGAGTCTTCCATCCTTGGCCAGAAGGTCCAGCCGCTCCCCGAATAACCTGAGCCCCAGGAAGGGGATACTAGTGAGCGACAAGCTCAACAAGCAGGGCCGAAGCCCTGGCGCCAAGCTGGACACTATCGTCCATGGCCGAGACTACAAAAGCAATAAAATCCACACAGGCTTTGAGGTCTTTATACTCCTCCGCCCACTTGCGAGACTTGGCAAAATCAACAAGGCGTCTCACCTTCTTCCTGATGGTCAAAAAGCCAATGGCCGCGGCACAGACAGGGCGAAGCCCAGCACCCCACAAGGGGAACGCATGACAAGCCAGCTGATCCATGCGCCTGTCAGCAGGTCACGCAAGGAAGCAGTATCGGGTGACGGCATAACCGTAGTGTTGGATAACCCCGACACAGGGGCATCCACATCAGGGGGACGGGACCAGAGGCAGATCAGCTCCTCAGGGAAGGGATACCGCCTGTCCAGGCCTTTAGGCACTGATGGCAATTTGTTAGGTCTTTCCATTCCTTAAACACCATATTGGAAAAGTGGGTCTGCTCCGGAAGACAAGCCTCTGTCTCTCAGGCCGAAATAAATCACCCTGCTTCCTCTTAGCCGCTGTAGGAGGGACAATATGCAAAGTCTCAAACAAAGACAGCAACTTTTCCGTGTCATCAGGGAGCCACATATCCTCATCCGAGGAGGAACCAGGCTCGCTGTCATAGCCAACCGACCGATCCCCTGAGGAAGCGGAGTCCTTCAACTCTCCCTCCTCCATGGAGTCCCGACCTCCAAAAGGATCATCACTGTCAGCAAAATTCGAGTAACCCGGCTTGATGTGCCGCTTCTTACTCGTGGCCTTCCCAGTAGCCGTGCAAGATAACTGTCTCTCCAGGCTGGCCCCCCGGTGTGTCAAATCGGCTTGGGATCCCTTGCTAGTTTCCCCCTCACTGAGGGCCGCATGCAGCAGCGGGGGTGTTGGCGAGGCCGCAGGTAAAAGAGGCAGGGACGCCCGCCCTAACATGTTCCAAAAGTACGCTCCCAGCGCAAGTGACACAAACCGCGCTGAGTCCGCCCAGAGGGCTGGTACCGCACATGGGGCAGAGCTTAACCCGCCTAGATGGGGCCCCTAGCTCATTATCCCCAGAAGCCTCCATTATGGTGATTATGGTGATAAAAATACAGGTTACAAGGCACTAACAGCCCAAAGTGACCCCCAATTTTGTCCCTCTTTTTAGTAATCCCTCTTTAAGGGGAGAGGGTGCGGAGAGAGAGGGGGGGTAGGAGACCAGGAGGAACCACAACCCTCAGCTGGCAATGGGAGGGGGGGCCCACCTAGAAGACACAAGCAGAAGGATTCATGAGCATCCCACAGCACATGGACATAAAAATTACACAGACGAAAGAGGGACTCACGGACCTTACCGGCGAGGTAGCGGGGAGTCCGGAAGGCAGGCATCCAGAAAAACGCAGGCAGTGAGTGTTGAAACTGATGCCCATTAGCCCGTGGGGACCCTCGGCAGGGTCCGCAATTGACAAAAAGTGAAGCATAGAAAATGGCGCCCAAACGCAGCAAAGACGAAATTCGAGGGGCGGGCTACGCAGCAATGCTGCAAAACGCGTCTCCGTGTGGCCCCACTGCAGGCGAGAACAGGGGCGCCACGCAGCACCTAAAATGGTGCAGAAAATGCAGGAAGGGGGGGCAGCCCACGGAAGAGCCCCCCCCCCGGACGTGGAGCCACGCACCACATGCCAAGGCCTCGCCTCAAACGCCGCTCCCGCCCCCCCCTCACAGCCTCAAGATGGAGGGGAAGAGGAAGAGGTGAGGGAACGAGAAAAGGTGAGTATCCACACAGCTGCCAGCAACAACAAAGTCTGAGGTAAAAATGAAGTAAAAGTGAAGTAAAAAGCACAACATATGACAATAAAGCCTGTCGGCACAGATAAGGGCCTAACCCCGGGCAATTTTTCACACAGCTGCCAGCAACAACAAAGTCTGAGGTAAAAATGAAGTAAAAGTGAAGTAAAAAGCACAACATATGACAATAAAGCCTGTGGGCACAGATAAGGGCATAACCCCGGGAAATTCTGGGGGTTCCTCCCCCCCCCCCATAGGCTCACCATCACCTATGGCTGGCTACCCTTTAGGGAGGGTCTGTGGCTCAGAGCCTAGCTCTGACAACGCCTGACCCTCGGCCTTCACCCTACCTTACACCCGTCCCGTCAGCCGCAGCTGGGAGGCATAAGTGGGTCCCTGGGGACGGTGGTAATAGGGAAGCAGCGGCCGACAGGCTTAAAATGCCCCGCTCAGCTGCAATATCCAGAGAGAGTATTCCAGACGATCCTAGCAGCAGCTTACTGCAAGAGAACTCTGGGGTTTCTATGGAGACTGATCCCTTTTATAGGAGGCGGGGAGGAGTTACAGCTTTGTATCTTGCAGTAACTGGGACAGCCTGGACCGAACACAGGGAAAATAGGGGGGCTATGCACAAGGGGTTTCCAGTATTCTGAATGGCCCCCCAAGCCTGTGACCAGATGCAGACCAACACCCATTAGCAGGCAAATGGGTTTTGGTCCACTTTAACTGCAAGATGCAGTTAGTTGTATTCTATTTGGAAAATCTCAGTTCAGTTTGGGGTGTTTACTGGGCAGGAATGAGTGCCTACTTATACATATGTGGTACTGTTCGTCGGAGGAGGAAAGGGGCTTTTACACACAATACAATTTTCTTGAAAAACTTTAATTTTTTATTTTAAAAATATTTTTAAAACATTTTTTTTAAATAGAATTTTTAAATGATTTTTTCACATTTTTCACCTGAAAATATTGAGAAAGCACTGGAAAATTACAAACAAAACATTTCATGTTAGAGCCCAAACTCTACTGCTGAAAAAAACAATATATAATTTCTCCGTAAATCCGTTGAAATGCCTAAGAAAATTACAGTTAAAAATAATATAGCAAAATAGTGAAAGATTGTCTGGCAACAGAGGGTAACAATATCTCTAGGTAGGCTGAGCCTCCACAAGTAGATCACACCCATCTGTGGGCCCATGTTCTCATACCGGGGATGCAGGAGCGGGTTTAAGGTAAGCAGAAAGCCTCAACCCACAAGTGTGAAACTCTGGCTCCCGGGCCAAATCTGACCCACCGTGTCATCAGATTTGGCCCGCGAGCCCTCTTCCTACGCTGTTATCTATGAGTGACAGGGCTGGGGCAGTCGTAGACATTACCTTTAAACCAGGTGCACGGCCTCACACCTGCTGCCTAGCACCACTTAGGGGTTTATTCATCAAGGGATATCGGCAGGTAGTGCCTTGTAAGCGGCAGGCAGCGTCTGGTGAATGCTGGGCGATGTACTCAATACCACATTTTTGAAAGCGCCATGTAGAGTCCGATTTATCATTACAGATGGCTCAGCGTATAGCGTCGGAGCTCTATCTTCCAGAGCGTCAGGTATTACCTGTCGCTGCCTGTCGCTCTCCCATACATTTCAATGGACTTTCCTTCTCTTCTGTTTAAACAGGGTTTTTTGTTTTTAATTTATTTTTTTCTCTTAAATAATTGTGTCACCTCTCCTGGCCTATTAAAAGTCATTTTTGAAAACCTTTTGGATTTTTTATGCAGAATTGTCATTACAGGTCTGGCATTAACCCTTTAAATGCCAAGCACGTAGTTTCTACGTGGTTGCTTCTCCTACTGTTAAGTGCCAAGCACGTAGAAACTACGTGCCTGGCATTTCCCCCTGCTAGTGTAAACATAGAAAAAAAAAAAACTTACCTCTGGTATCAATGTAAAGCTGGAGGTCCCCTCTTCCTGGGGGAGGGCAGCCTTCCCCCCCCCCCCGTCGTCCTCCGTCTTCAGGAGGGGGCCCGAAACCTGCCGCCCCCTCCCCCCGTTTTCCCTTCTGACACTGCGCCTGTAAAATAATAAAAAAAAAATGACAGTCACTCACCTGCTTGCCTGATCCCTCCGCCCCCCTCTCTTCACCGGGGATGGGGGGGTCTGATCCCCCCCTTGGCTCCGCAGGCTTCAGGTGAGGACCCTCTTCCGGGTCCTCACCTCTTCTAATGGCGGCAATGGCCTCCGCCCCTAGCCCCGCCTTTTATGGGAGGAGCGGGATGACGTCATCCCGCTCCTCCTATACCCTCACCGAGCACCGGCATCTGTCAGATGCCGGTGGTGATCGGAGCAGGGTGGGTGTGAGGCTAGGAGGCTCCGATCGGAGCCTTCTCTCCTCTCGCGCGCCCTGTGCCGATCACTATCGGCATCTGACAGATGCTGGAGCTGGGTGAGCGACGCGGGAGAGTGACGAGGGACCCAGGATCATTTTTTTCTATGTGTGTCAGTGTCTTTTTTTTTACATTTAACCCCTTGTGAACTGGTAAGGGGTCATGAGACCCCTATACCAGTTCACAAGGCTGGGGGATGGCGGGTGACTTGCCATTAACCCCCAGCACCCCCATTACCTGCCTCCCCAAAGCCCAGGGGGGGGCAGAAGAGCCCGTGGCCACGGGGCTATGCGGGCTTGTAGCCTGCAGGGCCAGGGGCCACAAATGCTGGCCCCTGCGCTCTGTTCCTACAAGCCCTGCATAGCTGAGCCCGGGCTGGTTACTTCAGGAAACGGGGACCCCATTTAATTTTTTTTATTTGTAAGGGTTTTTAACCCTTAAAAATCCCCCGAAAAAATGGGGTCATTTTTTTTCTCGATTTAACCCTTTGTAGTGTGGATGGTAGTTGTATTTTATTTGTAAATGTTCTAAAGTACTTGTTTCAGTTTGGGGGGTCTCCTGGGCAGGAACGGGGGGCTACCGATAAATATGTGGTACCGTTCTAATCGGTAGAAATGGGGCTTTCACATGCAATATGGTTTTCTTTAATAAAATACATTTTTTATTTAAAATAAAGGAGGCAATTTTGTAAAAAATAAAATATTTTTTTATTTTTTACTTTATAATATTGTAAAAAACAGAATAAAATTTACAAACAAGACATTTCATGTTAAAGCTTAAACTCTGCTGAAAAAAAACATATATAATTTTCCTGAAAATTCCAGCAAAAATGGCGCAAAACATGGCGCAAAATGGGGAAAAATGACCTGTCAACAGAGGGTGACAAAATCTCAAGTAGGCTGGCAATTAAAAGGGTTAAAGTATTAATGTCACAATGTTACAACAATGTAATTCTATGTGTTTACGCTTTGTTACAGGTGGATATGTGTTCAAAAACAGACTTTAAAGTGGACCAACACCCAGGATTTTGACTATCCTGGGTTTTGGTCCACTTCAGGGGGGCACCCCGATTAGGCAGTGCGCGCGCCCGCGCCGGCCATTCACAAATGGCCGGCGCGGGGGCACGCGGGAGGCGGCGGCGGCAGCGGATGAGGTAAGTTTTTCGGGGGTTTTGGGGGGGGTCCCTCACCGCGGGACATCCCGATCTCGGATGTCCCGCGGTGAGGGAGGTGATCGGCCCGGGAATCTCACCCCTGGGTGACAGTCCACTTTAATCACACAGCGTCTGCCGCTCTATGCTATAGCGACCAGATCCAGAGCACCTACGCTGTGTGTGTAACACGTGTTTTTTTGTTGAATATGGTGTGGAACGCTGCGAGTCGTTCGCAATGAGCTGACGCTACCTTTCGCTACCTGCAACGCTGTACTGGTGTTAGAACACCCAACATACATCTCATTCATCAATGCCAGCCAGGTTACTACAGTGACTGAGGCGTTCTGTTACAGCGCCCGATAGCAGATCAAAGCATCTACTAGCGGTCGCTGTAAGCGCCTCTGTACAGACGCTCATATGCCGATACCTGTCACTAGTAATGAATCAGCCTGTTAGTCTCCGAGAGGCTAGTTAACAAGCCCGCGACTCTGTCCAAGTTTTTAATTCTGGCCCACAGTGCCTTTCAGTTTCACACCCCTGCTTCAACCCCTGATTTGAGGTCTGTTGGAAAGTCCACTAAAAGGGCAAATTGGCAAGCAGCTCTTGACTTGAACAAAAGTCTTTTTAGACTTCCTTTAGAAATCCCCCACTAGAAAGTTCTTGCTACATTTTAACAGTTTACGAGGTTCCATGTAGGGTTGCTAATGCACAGATAGAGACGCTAGATTTCAAAGGTCTTGCATTTGCCATATTACTAACAAGAAAGCTTATGCCCACTGATGCATGGCAACCCATGACAGATACTGCAGCTCCATAAAGCAGACCCACACTCTCCGCCGGCAACAACCTACCCAACTTACTAGCACATCTCCACCTGATAGGGCACGGATATTAACTTCACACCAATGAGGGTGCCACACCTACTCCAATAGGAGACATGCTTCATCACAGTGTAGTGTAGCTTTTTACTGTCCCCCATTGTACTGCGTTCCATGTCTGATTTTCAATGTAGGGACCAGTGGCGGACTAGCAATAGGGAGACCCGAGACAATGCCGGTGGACTGTACTGCTGCTTTTAAAGTGGACCAACACCCAGGATTTTGACTATCCTGGGTTTTGGTCCACTTCAGGGGGGCACCCCGATTAGGGGTGCCCCGCTGTGTAAAACCCCCCAGAAACACCCCAATACTCACCTCAAAACGCTCCCACGTGGCCGGGTGACAGCGACGGACAAGCGCTGACAGCGACGGACAAGCCAGCGCGTCCGCCGCCGCCTCCCGCACGTCCCTCTGACAGCGCGCGCGCGCGCCGGCCATTCACAAACGGCCGGCGCGGGCGCGCGCACGGCTAGAGGGGCGCGCGGGAGGCGAGTTTTTGGGGGGTTTTCGGGGGGTTCCTCACCGCGGGACATCCCGATCCCGGATGTCCCGCGGTGAGGGGGGTGATCGGCCCGGGAATCTTATAGATTCCCGGGCCGATCACCCCAGGGTGTTGGTCCACTTTAACACCCACATTCAATCCATGCCCACTTAGTCAGCTTCTCAGCCCCCTGTACCCAGCCCCACTGTACCCACAAGCTAAGAAACCCCAGCCCCCAATGCTACAGCCCCAACATCAGCAGGGATGTCTCTAGTCGGCCGGGGCTAGTAAAATACAGGGCTGAGTTTTGTCCCCAGTCTGCCGCTGGTAGGGACATCTAGGGAAATCTAGATTCCTAGTGGGCAACTAAAACCTTTTCTGATTGTTTGTCTGGTTTAAAATCCCTGTATGGACAAACAGCACACACTGCCGTGCAGCTGAATTGCAGGATGCCAGTTCTTTGAATCTTACTGCATTGCCAATCTCCTCCCAGCATCTCAGCGTTCCTCTCTTCTCGTAATGATGACTGCCCACGCCCGCTCCACAGTGGAGGTTGGCATGCCAGCCATCGGCTCGCCCCCTTCTTTGAAATGATTGGAGTGGGTGTGGCCAGTCAGCATGACGGATGCCAGGAGGAAGCGAGGAGACAGCAACACTACCAAGGGCCATGGTTCGGTGCGGATGTGGTCTGGATCTCCGGTGAAGGTAAGTTTCAAACCCCCAGAATATAACAAACCGCTATATAGGTGAGTAGAACTATACATTAGGTGAGTATGAAATGTTCATTGTGTTTGCCCGTAGGGTCTCTTTTATGTTAAGCCAAGACAATGATTACATTGATCATCTAATACTAAAGTGGTACATAATGAACCCAATTTGTAAAAACAGAGGATTTGACTGGTCCCAATTTACTTATGTGTACCTAAAGCAGACCTGCACCCGAATTGTGATAAGGGGAAGCCTGGTCCACAAATACACTTGGCAGAGAAATGCATCTAGATACAGCTAGATTGTAGTACCTCCTTGTCAGAGACTGCAGAACATGCCTGACACATACTATATATAGAAATCAAGCCCCCAAACATTACCTCCAAACTGACCTGCAAGCATTTGAACCTAACCCCTAAAGATAAAATATCATTTTAGGCCTCTGATCTTCCTTAGTTCCATGGTTTATATCTGTTTATGGAAATGGGAGACACTGATCTACAAGTAACCTCCAGGTAGGTGAGCCACAGGAAGAATGTTAAATGTATGTGGCTAGCTCAGAAAACTTTTCCTTCACAATGGGCACCGTTGGTTTAAAGTTCAGTCCTTGGTTTGGATAGTAGATAACAGAAGCTGAAAAATCAGTGGTACCTTTGTCCTTATTTAGCTTGGTGGAAATTCACATACAGGTTCCCTACAAAAGAATGCTGCCTTTTAAAATAATAAGCATACTCGCCCATTAAAGGAAATACCATTTACATTCCATGCTTGTGTGAAAATGTGAGTTTATGTATGCCTCACTGAGTTTCTGTCCTTTTACCTAGTTTAGGAGTTTATAACCTTTCCCTTTGCACCATATTTACCCACTAGCTTGGCTGTCGTGACCAGTTGCATGCTACATTCGATGGAAGGCAATCTGATACACACATTGGAGTACAGTAGGTTGTACATGGTGGACATTCAAACCTTAAAGCGTCTGTAAATCCACATGGTGCGGACCTGGAGTCTACAAGACTCCAAGGCTGGCCACTAGCTAGGGTCACCTGGGAACTTACCTTTCCCCGCTGCCCCCACGGCACTTCTTCGGCCTGCAGCTGCATCCCTGTGACAAGGCATTTTTGCAGGGGAGGTACATCATTTCTCCAATGGTGTAAAGGTTTTTTTTTTTCTAAGTTTGGAAGCATCCTATGGGCTATGCAGCATGATCATGCCCCAAAGGGTGCTGTTTTTTCCAAACCTAAAAAACAATATCCTTGCGCCATTGGAAAAATGATGTACCTTTCCTGTAAAAATGCTCCATTACAGGGGTAGGTGATTTTTGAAGGAAATAAAGAAAGGAAAGTAGGAGGGAAGAGAGAAATAGTGAAGGAAGAAAAGAAAAGAAAAGAAGGACAGACCAAAAAAAGAGAGTAGGAAACAGAAAAAAGTAAAGAAAGAAAAAACAGTGAAGGAAAGAAAAGTAGAAAGACTGAAGGAAGAGGGTGAGAAAAGACTAAAAGGAAGGAAAAGAGAGGGAAGGGAGAAATGAAAGAAACAAGAAAAAAGAGGGAGGAAGGTAAAACCGAGAAGGAATACAGGGAAAAAGGAGGAAGATTGAAGTGAAAGAGAGAAAAAAAAGAAAACAGGAAGGAAGAAAAGGGAAAAAAAGACAGGAAGGAGAAAAAAAGAAGGAAGGGAGTAGAGCCTCTGCTGCTCTGTACTGTTTAGCACTAACCGAGACTAACTGACCGCCAGTGCTCAGCACCGAGCAAAGTGCCCCCTTTGGGTCACTGTGGGTACTGTGTTCCTTGTAGTTGCCTGAGCTAGAATCAGCCCTGGCCTTTGATTTCTAACTTCTAAAGCATTATTCCTTGGTTTCTGTGCTTGGAGAACTGCTCAGACATTTCTGCACTTCTGGAGTTAACCAAGTGCCAACCTTAGTTATATAGCAGGGGGTCACAAATCGGAATTCTACTAGGGCAAGGAATAACCGTGGCCCTAGGACAGGGAATGACCTAGCCCTGGTCCTCTTTAACCCTTTTATTGCCAAGCCCGTAACACCTACGTGCTGGCTTGGCTGGGCGTTAAGTGCCAAGCACGTAGGTGTTACGGGCTGCACTGTAACTCACCTCCTGACGATCAACGGACGAAAACAGCCTGGATCCCGCCTCCACAGTGTAGAAGGGTCATGGGGGGGTCATCTGGAGGTGACCCTGACCTCACCCCAGTCACCAGATCGTCGGTGGACCAATCCGAAGAGGGGCGCACGGCTGTTGTCATCAGCCGGCGCCACCACTTTAAAAACAACTTGCGGTCTTGCGGTCTCCTCTTTGTTCGCCGGCTCGAGGTAGGTGTGTGTGGGTGGGGGTGTGGGGGAGTGTGTGGGGTCAGTGATTTTTTGTTGGGGGGGGTTGGGGGGGGTGGCTGTACCCTGATCGGTGTCAGCAGGGGCGGACTGACAGGCCGGTCCAATCGTCCGTTGTCCGCCCTCGCACACCCAGGAACCCAGAAAGACCGACGACAGCCAGCTGATGGGGGGGGCGGGGGGTTCGGGGGTCACGGTCGCCGATCCGCCAGCATCCCCAACCCCCGATCCGATCCCCCGATCCAATCCCCCCCCCCCCCCGATCAGCTGGCTGTAAAAGTTCCTCGCGGGCTGCGCGCTGTTAGAGGGGGCCTGACTGGACTCATTTGCGCACCTATCCCCACCCTGCCACCCATCCATCCATCCATCCACACCTATCTCCAGCCTGCCCCTGCCACCCATCCATCCATCCATCCACACCTATCTCCAGCCTGCCCCTGCCACCCATCCATCCATCCATCCATCCGCACCTATCTCCAGCCTGCCCCTGCCACCCATCCATCCATCCACACCTATCTCCAGCCTGCCCCTGCCACCCATCCATCCATCCATCCATCCGCACCTATCTCCAGCCTGCCCCTGCCACCCATCCATCCATCCACACCTATCTCCAGCCTGCCCCTGCCACCCATCCATCCATCCGCACCTATCTCCAGCCTGCCCCTGCCACCCATCCCTCAATCTTCACCTATCTCTAGCCTGCTCCTGCCACCCATCCATCCATCCACACCTATCTCCAGCCTGCCCCTGCCACCCATCCATCCATCCGCACCTATCTCCAGCCTGCCCCTGCCACCCATCCATCCATCCGCACCTATCTCCAGCCTGCCCCTGCCACCCATCCCTCGATCTTCACCTATCTCTAGCCTGCTCCTGCCACCCATCCATCCATCCACACCTATCTCCAGCCTGCCCCTGCCACCCATCCATCCATCCGCACCTATCTCCAGCCTGCCCCTGCCACCCATCCATCCATCCACGCCTATCTCCAGCCTGCCCCTGCCACCCATCCATCCATCCACACCTATCTCCAGCCTGCCCCTGCCACCCATCCCTCCATCTTCACCTATCTCTAGCCTTCTCCTGCCACCCATCCATCCATCCGCACCTATCTCCAGCCTGCTCCTGCCACCCATCCATCCATCCACACCTATCTCCAGCCTGCCCCTGCCACCCATCCCTCCATCTTCACCTATCTCTAGCCTGCTCCTGCCACCCATCCATCCATCCGCACCTATCTCCAGCCTGCCCCTGCCACCCATCCATCCATCCACACCTATCTCCAGCCTGCTCCTGCCACCCATCCATCCATCCGCACCTATCTCCAGCCTGCCCCTGCCACCCATCCCTCCATCTTCACCTATCTCCAGCCTGCCCCTGCCACCCATCCATCCATCCGCACCTATCTCCAGCCTGCCCCTGCCACCCATCCCTCCATCTTCACCTATCTCTAGCCTGCCCCTGCCACCCATCCATCCATCCGCACCTATCTCCAGCCTGCCCCTGTCACCAATCCATCCATCCGCACCTATCTCCAGCCTGCCCCTGCCACCCATCCCTCCATCTTCACCTATCTCTAGCCTGCCCCTGCCACCCATCCATCCATCCGCACCTATCTCCAGCCTGCCCCTGCCACCCATCCCTCCATCTTCACCTATCTCCAGCCTGCCCCTGCCACCCATCCATCCATCCGCACCTATCTCCAGCCTGCCCCTGCTACCCATCCATCCATCCACACCTATCTCCAGCCTGCTCCTGCCACCCATCCATCCATCTTCACCTATCTCTAGCCTGCTCCTGCCACCCATCCATCCATCCGCACTTATCTCCAGCCTGCCCCTGCCACCCATCCATCCATCCACACCTATCTCCAGCCTGCCCCTGCCACCCATCCATCCATCCGCACCTATCTCTAGCCTGCTCCTGCCACCCATCCATCCATCTTCACCTATCTCTAGCCTGCGCCTGCCACCCATCCCTCCATCTTCACCTATCTCTAGCCTGCGCCTGCCACCCATCCCTCCATCTGCACCTATCTCCAGCCTGCCCCTGCCACCCATCCATCCATCCATCCGCACCTATCTCCAGCCTGCTCCTGCCACCCATCCATCCATCCGCACCTATCTCCAGCCTGCCCCTGCCACCCATCCCTCCATCTTCACCTATCTCTAGCCTGCTCCTGCCACCCATCCATCCATCCGCACCTATCTCCAGCCTGCCCCTGCCACCCATCCATCCATCCACACCTATCTCCAGCCTGCTCCTGCCACCCATCCCTCCATCTGCACCTATCTCCAGCCTGCCCCTGCCACCCATCCATCCATCTTCACCTATCTCTAGCCTGCTACTGCCACCCATCCATCCATCCGCACCTATCTCCAGCCTGCCCCTGCCACCCATCCATCCATCCACACCTATCTCCAGCCTGCCCCTGCCACCCATCCCTCCATCTTCACCTATCTCTAGCCTGCCCCTGCCACCCATCCATCCATCCGCACCTATCTCCAGCCTGCCCCTGCCACCCATCCATCCATCCGCACCTATCTCCAGCCTGCTCCTGCCACCCATCCATCCATCCGCACCTATCTCCAGCCTGCCCCTGCCACCCATCCCTCCATCTTCACCTATCTCTAGCCTGCGCCTGCCACCCATCCCTCCATCTGCACCTATCTCTAGCCTGCTCCTGCCACCCATCCCTCCATCTTCACCTATCTCTAGCCTGCGCCTGCCACCCATCCCTCCATCTGCACCTATCTCTAGCCTGCTCCTGCCACCCATCCCTCCATCTTCACCTATCTCTAGCCTGCTCCTGCCACCCATCCCTCCATCTGCACCTATCTCCAGCCTGCCCCTGCCACCCATCCCTCCATCTTCACCTATCTCTAGCCTGCGCCTGCCACCCATCCCTCCATCTGCACCTATCTCCAGCCTGCCCCTGCCACCCATCCATCCATCCATCCACACCTATCTCCAGCCTGCCCCTGCCACCCATCCCTCCATCTTCACCTATCTCTAGCCTGCTCCTGCCACCCATCCATCCATCCGCACCTATCTCCAGCCTGCCCCTGCCACCCATCCCTCCATCTGCACCTATCTCCAGCCTGCCCCTGCCACCCATCCCTCCATCTGCACCTATCCCCAGCCTGCCCCTGTCACCCCTCCATTCACACTCATGCCTCCATCCACACTCATCCCCAGCCTGCCCCTGTCATCCCTCCATCCACACTCATCCCTCCATCCACACTCATCCCTCCATCCACACTCATCCCCAGCCTGTGCCCCTGTCACCCCTCCATCCACACTCATGCCTCCATCCACACTCATGCCTCCATCCACACTCATGCCTCCATCCACACTCATCCCTCCATCCACACTCATCCCCAGCCTGTGCCCCTGTCACCCCTCCATCCACACTCATGCCTCCATCCACACTCATGCCTCCATCCACACTCATGCCTCCATCCACACTCATCCCCAGAACAGGGACGGGGCAGAGGTGGGACAAGGGGTGGGGTCTCGCTGAGGGCCCTTGGTTTTTTTGGGGGCCCTGAGTGGTGTCAGTCCGCCCCTGGGTGTCAGTGGTGATGGCTGCGCTCCGTAGGCTGCTCCGGGCTGTGACTGGGTGCCGGTGCCCGGTGGCGGCACATCTCGGGTGATGGTGGCGGGTGCGGCCGGGGCCGGGCTGGCTCTGGCTTGTTATGCGGCTTATGGCGGCGGCCGCCTGCAGCACCGGGGACGGGACCGGCTGATGGTGGAGAAGAACTGGGGGCCCCGGGGCTTCCTGATGCCGGTCACAGCCGCCAACGAGACGGTAAGAGAAAGGGGTGGGGTGCACCCCATTATACACCCCAATATCCTAATGGAGGCAGGGTCAGGGGGAGGTCACTGTGAAACCCCCCCGAATGCCCAGATCAAATCACCTCACCCCGCTTCTACTGCGCAGGTGCAGCCGCTCGTCCAATCCAGTGCGCTAGTAGAGTGAATCCCCAGTAAAACTTACCTTACCACCGCTCTAGCTATAGCATAGTGCGGCTATTGCCCATGCATGTGTCGTTAGATTGGGGGATCAGGTAGTTATTATCAGGCATTCAGTTCACCCACACTCCCTAATCTTAACTTTTTCCCTTAGGTGGTTCGCTGAGATTTGAAGATCGCTACTGCTTTTTGTTTGGACCGTGCTCTTTTGGGACCTTGGCCCCTTCCTCCTTTTGGGACCTTGGCCCCTTCCTCCTTTTGGGACCTTGGCCCCTTCCTCCTTTTGGGACCTTGGCCCCTTCCTCCTTTTGGGACCTTGGCCCCTTCCTCCTTTTGGGACCTTAGCTCCTTCCTCCTTTTGGGAGCCTAGCTGGGATCCCGTGACCTGCTGCTCCTGACTCCACCACTTCTCATCGGGTTGTAACTATACACTTTTATTTCTATTTTTGTCTGTTTTTTTGCTTTGTTTTATTGTATTGTATTTTTTTGTTTAATTTTTTGTCTGTTTTTTTGCTTTGTTTTATTGTATTGTATTTTTTTGTAATTTGTCTTTAGTTTTAGCCTTTAGTTTTAGCCTTTAGTTTAATTTTTTGTCTGTTTTTTTGCTTTGTTTTATTGTATTGTATTTTTTTGTAATTTGTCTTTAGTTTTAGCCTTTAGTTTTAGCCTTTAGTTTAATTTTTTTTAGATTTTTTTTTGCATTGGGGTATGGCTGGTAAGCGGTACACTGCACAGGAAGCTGCGGCTTACCTGATGGCGTCTGACTCGGAAGATTTTAGTGAGTCAGGGTCTGAGTTCTTCCCATCAGATAGCGAGTCAGACAGTGTATACTCTACTGAGGAAACACAGCCGCGCAGTGCTACCAGTAGTAGCCACCGTAGAAGGGATAGTACCGCACAAAGTGAGGCCATGCTTCAGGCGAGTGTAGTGCAGGATGAGGCATCGAGTGCTGCAGCTGGTGAAGGAGCGTCTGCGTGGAGGCCTCCTAATAATATTTCCCCCGAAATTCCCCCTTTTGATTCGGTCCCCGGGGTCAATGTAGACACCACAAATTTTGGTGTCATTGACTTTTTCAAATTGTTCCTCACAGAAGCCATCCTACTGGATATGGTCTTCTATACCAATCTCTATGCCGAGCAGGTCTTAGCGCAAAACCCCCTGCAGAGGCACGCCCGAGCTCAGGCATGGCATCCCACAAATTTGAGTGAGATAAAGAAATTTTGGGGGCTCACTCTATCAATGGGTATCCTAAAAAAATTTAGTATTTCCTCCTACTGGGATACCCAAACCATATTGGCAACTCCATTATTTCCGGCCGTAATGTCCAGAAACCGCTACCAAATTTTACTGCGGTTTATGCATTTTAACGACAATTCCACTGCTATTCCCCGTGGTGAGCCCGGTCACGACAGGCTGCATAAATGATGGCCCCTGCTCAACAGCCTGTCAGATCGCTTCGCAGTAGTGTACACCCCCGGCCAAAAATTATCAATTGACGAGTCACTACTGCTTTTCAAAGGGCGCATTGTTTTTCGGCAATATATCCCTAGCAAGCGTGCCCGCTACGGGATTAAATTTTACCAATTATGTGATAGTGTGACCGGCTACATCAAATATTTTCTAATCTATGAAGGAAAGGACACCTATCTGGACCCCCCTGGTTGTCCCCTTGATTTGTCAATAAGTGGAAAGATCGTTTGGGACCTTATGACTCCATTGTTGGGTAGAGGTTACCACTTATATGTGGACAACTTCTATACCAGCATCCCCTTATTTCGCGCCCTTTATTCGTTGGATACCCCGGCCTGCGGCACCATCAACCCTAAACGCAAAGGATTGCCCAGGCCACTACTTGAAAAAAAATTAAAAAGGGGGGAGTCTTATGCTCTAAGAAGCGATGAGGTCCTGGCCATGAAATACATGGGCAAAAAAAATGTATTCCTTCTGACAACACTCCACGATGAGTCAGTTGTGAATGTAAGGCAACGTGGTCCCCGAGCCCCTTCCCAAAAGCCACGTTGCATAACCGATTATAATAAATTCATGGGTGGCGTTGATAAAACGGACCAAATATTAACTTATTACAACGCCACCCGAAAAACTCGAGCCTGGTACACTAAAGTTGCTATCCATTTGGTCCAAATGGCAACCTACAACAGCTTTGTTGCCTTCAAGGCAGCAGTGCCAGGCTCCAATTTATCGTACATAAAATACCAGCAGCAGTTACTCCCTGCTTTGTTGTTTGGGGATACTGCGGAAGAACCAGATCTGCCTAGCAATGACAACCAGGCCAGATTAGTAGGGAAGCACTTTATAAAGTTGCTTCCCGAAATTGGTAGAAAGCGGTATCCCCAGAGAGCTTGTAGGGTTTGTAGGAAGCGTGGCATTAGAAGAGATGTGCCGTATTATTGCCCGACCTGTCCCAGCCAACCCGGGTTATGCCTCGAAGATTGTTTTGAGGTATACCATACTCAACTAAATTATTGAGCAATGCATTTTTTTTTTTGGTAGGTAGGCCCCTTTTAGGATTAGGTTTCTTAGGTATTTTGTGTTGCCATTATATTTTATTTTCTTTTAGTTTCTTTTCGCTGTTGCTAATCCGAAGGGAAATGGTGGAGCAGGAGCAGCTGGTTACTTGTGGCAAGTGATGATAAAATGTGACCAATTTCAGGTTCTTGATTCCTGATATTGGTCATTGATCACTGCACTGATCTTATAATCTGATGACACAGCTACAGTATCCTATAATCTGATGACACAGCTACAGTATCCTATAATCTGATGACACAGCTACAGTATCCTATAATCTGATGACACAGCTACAGTATCCTATAATCTGATGGCACAGCTACAGTATCCTATAATCTGATGGCACAGCTACAGTATCCTATAATCTGATGGCACAGCTACAGTATCCTATAATCTGATGGCACAGCTACAGTATCCTATAATCTGATGGCACAGCTACAGTATCCTATAATCTGATGGCACAGCTACAGTATCCTACTTGCACTTCTTAGAACAGGTAAGAAATTGTTTTGTTTTTCCATAGCGCATGTGTTAGTTTTGGGTGATTGGTAACTGTACCCTTCAAAGTACCTATGCATGTGGGGTATTGTTTTGTTCAGCAGCCGTTGTGCTTTCAGATTTACTGCGTTAGTTCTTGCTTGCTTATTGTTTTTATAGGAAAAAATGTTTTTCAATCTGCTTTTTGCTTATTTTTTTAGCGAAATCCTTTGGAACCAGAGATTCTGCCAATCAATAGAGTCCGAACGAAGTCACAGACGCCAACAAGCCCAGTAGGCTTAGAAACCTTGAGGTATGTACTTTCCAAAAATATATAGTTTGTGGGGGGTATTTCAAATGTAAAGGGTTGTAAATTTGGAGAAACTGCAAGGTGCGCACTTTGTGTGCGCCGCTGATTTTTTCAAGTAAAATTACCCTCAAACGCATGCTTGACTTTGGGGTGTTTGGCAACTCTACCCTTCAAAGTACCTATGCATGTGGGGTATTATTTTGTTCAGCAGATGTTGTGCTTTCAGATTTACTGTGTTACTTCTTGCTTGCTTATTGTTTTTATAGGAAAATATGGTTTTGAATCTGCTTTTTGCTTTTTTTTTTAGGGAAATCCTTTGGAACCAGAGATTCTGCCAATGAATAGAGTTCAAACCAATGCACCCACGCCAACAAGCCTAGTATGCTTAGAAACCTTGAATTGTGCACTTTCCAAAAATATATAGTTTGTGGGGGGTATTTCAAATGTAAAGGGTTGTATTTTTTGAAAAACTGCGAGGAGCGCAAAGTATTTGTATTTTATCTGAAAATCTCCTCTAGCGCTCTTTGCAGTTTCTGGGGTCTCCTGGGCAGGAAAGGGTGTCTACTAATACATGTGTGGTACCGTTGTAACCGGGAGAAATGGGGCTTTTACCCTCAATATGTTTTTATTGAAAAACCTTTATTTTCGATTAAAAAAAACACTGCAAAATGTAAAAACGTGTGTATTTTTTATTTTCTTTCACATATTTTGCCCAAAATAATTAAGATAAAACTACAAAATTGATAAACAAGAGATATGATGTTAAAGCCCAGATTCTGCTGAAAAAAAACAATATGTAATTTTTATGGGAAGTCCCAGAAAATCCCTTCAAAAATTAAACATGTGTAGCTCAAAATTGTGAAAAATGCTCTGGCAACAGAGTGTGACAAAATCTCCAGGTGGGCTGGCACTTAAAGTGGACCAACACCCAGGATTTTGACTATCCTGGGTCTTGGTCCACTTTGGTGGGGCACCCCCGATCGGGGTGCCCCGCTGTGTGAAACCCCCCCTAACCCCCCGAAAAACTCACCTCTCCCCGCTCCCAGCGCCGACGTACAAGAACGTCTAAGCGGCAGCCGCCGCCGCCGCCTCCCTCGCGTCACTTTCGGCGCGCGCGCGCCCCCGCCGGCCATTCGCAGACGGCCGGCGCGGGCACGCGCACGCCTACAGGAGCGCGAGGGAGGCGGCGGCGGCCGGCCGCCGCCGAAGATAAGGTAAGGAGTTTGGGGTGTTTGGGGGGGTTTCACCCCGCGGGACATCCCGATCTCGGATGTCCCGCGGGGTGGGGGGTGATCGGCCCGGGAATCTTATAGATTCCCGGGCCGATCACCCGTGGGTGTTGGTCCACTTTAAAGGGTTAAAACATACTGGGTGCTGAGTTGTGCAGGCCCATTCTCCATGTATTGGTGACCTTCTGGACAAATGGCCATCTCCTGTGTGACAGTTACTCCAGCATGCCCATTCTATTTATTCAGGCCTCAGCATGCCCCCTACATCACAATGAATAGAGTGGGCATGCCCTGGCATCCAGAAGGTCACCAGTTAATGGAGACAGTGCCTGCACATTGTGAACCTCAAAACGAGGACTGATTAGCTGCAGGGAGCAAATGTGAGTAAGATTTTTTCGTTTTTACTTTTCTGGACAGGCTTTTAAAAGTGGAATAAAACCTATGATTTTGATTGTGTGAAACCCCTCAGGTCACTCAGTAAAACTCACCTATCTCTGGTCCTACAGTGCATGCGTGGGCTCTCGTCCTCACTGGCAGCTGTGTCGCCGCTACCCTCCAATAGGCTGCTTGCCCTTGCCGGCCATTCATAAATGTCTGGCGTTTCGTGTGTCCTGCTAAAAGTATAGCTGGGGGCAGACACTGATTACCCAAAGGCTGTTGGATCGGGAAGGAGTTAGGTTTTTTAAGTGACTCTGGGAATTTCACACAGCAGGGCATCCCATTTCGGAATGCCACAAAAGGGAGGGAATCAAGCCCGACCCTCAACCATGGGTTTTGGTTCACTTTAAAGTCTGCCAGAGTGTACAGGTAACTAGGATGTGTTTCTGGCTTATCTTAAAGAACCTCTAATTAGTTTGGAATTAATGGTCTTTGTCTTTAAGATTATATCATAATAGAAAAAAATGAATTACCCCATCTCCCACAATGCAAGTAGATACTATATTGTACATTGCTAGTTTTAGCAAAGGTTTTAGCCTTTATTATTACTGAACTAAATGGTTTAACTGTTATAATTGATTTTTCATGGCTTCATTTGTTTTTTTTTCTTACATGTAGGCAAAGCATTCCATCAATAATACTGAATCTAGACAGCAGCATAAAGGTGAAGGGAGAATCGGGAGGTTGTGGTGACATTGCCTGGTACTGCTTAGATACTGAGGATCAATAGCATTCAATAATACATTTTTTACATGATTGCTTCCCCCTCCCATTAAAACAATTTCAGATAGTGGGCTAGATTAAGTAAGAGTTGGAAAACACTCTAGGTAAAAAAAACTTGAGAATTTCACTGTTGCTAGGAAGACAATGAAAGTCAATAGTACTTTTTACTACATTGTAAAAATTAGTTCAGTACTTTATGAGTAAAAAGTGCCATTGTCTTTCATTGCCTTCTTAGCTGGTGATTCAGCAGCAGTGACATGCTCATGCCTTTCACATAAAGTGATTTTTTACTGCCAAAAGAACTTTTTTCACCTTTTATTGACTCACTCCTAGTGTTTGCCAGTTTTCCAAGGACTAAGATCAGAGATAATCTCACATTTATGGACCCATTTATTATAGTAAGTAGTTTAATTAGACCACATAATGGTGTATGTCTGCATAAAAGTATGAACTGTGAAAAGTTATGGAATAAATGGAGAGAGATTGCAAGATAGAGATTCTCTTTTGCAAATGTGGCAACTCACTTTTTGGCTTTATAAATAGATAACATAGTAACATAGTATGTAAGACTTTAGTCCATCCAGTTCAGCCTGTTTATCTCCTTCCAGTGGTTTAGTAGCCATAGCCGGAAATGTTATTACATGCCAGGTAGGCATCCAGGGCACTCTTGAACGTTTTTACTGTAACCTTCATTACTACCTCCTATGGCAGCGAGTTCCATAGTCTCACTGCTCTTACAGAGAAGAATCCCCACCGGTGGAGAAAGCACCTTTCCTCCAACCTTAGTGGATGCCCTCGGTTATGGTTACACTCTGGGGTATAAATAGATTGTGGGACAGATATTTATATTGACCCTGAATATATAACGTAGAACTGATCTTCAGAATATGGGACAAATACTTTATAAGGCTATTTCCTCCAGGGATAATCAGTCCTAATCAGTGATAGGTGTGATTACTGCCAGAATGGAGTCTTGTTTATTACTGCCACATGACTGAATGAGACAGAGTGGTATACGGGGAGGCCGATTCATTAATAGCGCCAGGTAGCGACAGATGAGCGCCAGTAGCGTGATTTTCACTGCGCCAGCTAGTATTCGCTGTGCTTGGCCGGGGTTTGCTTGTTGACAGCGACTCAGTCGGTGTGCGGTAATGTTGAATACGGGGTTAGGGGTCACTGTTTCACAGGTTCCGCGTTGTATGGGTGCGCCTGACAGCGAATGGCCAGAGCGAACGGCTTGCTGCAGATTCATTAACAAATCACGCTCAAAAATTTCTCGCGCTGTGAATTCCTTGTTTAAACCCCAGAGCGCTGGCGGCGATGTGTGTAAAGTAGTTTTTAACCCCCAAACAACCATTTTTTTTAATGTAAAAATTATACAAGTTTTTCTAAACATTTTGTAATATGAAAACATGAATATCAGACCTGTAATATCAATTCTGCACAATTTTTATTTTTTTATTTTTTTTACTTAAAAAAAAAACCTAACATTTCAGAAGTGGTCACAGAATTTTTGACATTAAAAAAAAAAAAAAAAACTTTAATAGCAATTAATTATGATTATTTAAAGATTGCTCCATTGAAATGCATTGGACAACGCCACGGAGCGCCAGGTCATACCTGTCGCTGTGATGGGATTAGCAGCGGCGCTGTTCGTTGCAGTCGGCTACATGATGAATCCCGCGCTAGCTGACGCTCTCGCCGGCGCTAGCCTCATTTAGCGTGATAAATGCATCATTGTGACCGCCGCCGGGCGTACTTGATTCGGTAGCCGCCGTTAGCTGGCGGTACCTGGCGCTCGTCAGACACTACCTGGCGCTAGCCCTTGATAAATAAGGCCGCAAGCTTCTAGAATAATACATCTAACATGAGCACATTGAGATCAGCTTATAAAAAGTAAGTAAAGTTTTTAAAAAATGAAAAGAAATGCTACAATATGGAAAAGATATTTAGTTCAATTGGGTAAGAAAAGTATGGTTACATACTGTAATATAACCAGACAGCAATAGTGCAAATAAAAAGGAAAAATGGGGGGATACTTAAAGTGGTCCAACACCCGAGCGGGTGCAGGGGTTGGTACCGCTGCTATAAGAAAGTCTGGGGGGTATCCAGAATTCTGGATTCCCGGCTAGGTTCAAAACTAAATGTTAGAATTACGGCATTCTGGGAAATTATGTGTGGGGGGCTCCAGTATTTTGGATGGCCTCCCTAGACTGTTTTTTATCGTCGCTACCAACACCCTCGACCCCATGGGTGTTGGTCCGCTTTAAGATTTGAAAGTAATCTCTAAGCTAAACAGGGATTTGAGCAAAAGGTCCTAAAGACGACAGACATCTCTGTCTGGACACCAACAAAAAAAAAGTGGTACTCCAGTGTACCTAACCCCCCAGCCCTGCCTTCCTCCCCTGATACTGAGGAAGGGAGCAGGGGATTGCAATGAAAAAAACAGCTTATCTTTCCTGGGCTCCAGCACTGCTCTCCCAGCGCTTCGTCTGCCATCTTGGACATTACCAACTATGGCTGCTGGACCACTGGAAGTAGATATAAACAGGCTGAACTGACTGGATTAAAGTCTTTTTTTTCAGCCTTACATACAATGTTACTATGTAGACTCCCAACGAACCCCAAAACGAAAACATCTCATTCACCTTGTGAGAAGCACTTGCTTGCCGTCAGGCACCCGCTCAAATGCAGCTGCCCCAAGGACGTACACTTCCAAAGGCTCACCTCTGTGGTCACAAATGTACAGCTAGAACAACTACTACTAGAAAGCAGAAGAACAGGCACTCAGCTCCTGCTTGGACCAGATAACACACAGGGGATGAGTTCAAGAGGCGAGGCACCAAATTAAAGAGGAACTCCAAGCCTTCTGTAACTCCCCAGCCACCCCACCCTCCCCTGTGCTAAGCCCAATTTGGGCATTAAAATAATGAAACAACTCACCTGTTCACCGCAATCATCCCATGATTCCTGCTCTGAATGGCAGCCATAGACCTAACTGACTTGGACTTGAATGAATGAACAGTACAATCACGCTGCTGCATGGGATTGGGTGACATTCTCTCCAAGATGGCTGGACCCAGGATCCTAGATGCTGGGGGACTTGCACTGGATCCGGGGATAGTTAAACAGTTTATGTTTTTTGTAATCCCCATCCTGCCTGAGCACAAGGGGAGGAAGGCAGTGTGTGTGTGTGTGTGTGTGTGGGGGGGGGTTACATAGAGACTGGACTTCCTCTGTGGCTAGTACATAAAGTCATAGAGGTAAACCTTGGTGAGTAGTCCCATTCAGGCAACAGGGAGGTCTGGGTGGTGGTCAAGCGAAGTCACAATAACAACCTAAAGTGACTGAACAAGCAAAGGAGTCTGGGAAAGGGTAGGGTTTACTGGCCACTGATCAATCAGGGCACAAGGTCAGTGTCAGTCTAGTTTTGTATAGACAGAAAAACTGCTCTGAATTGCTGATCTAAATCAAACCGCAGGAAGCTGCACGGCCAAGAGTGCTCACCTCTTATGAGGTCAACACCATACAACAATAGGGCCAGCCGACATCCGGTTTGTAGATAAAAACGTCCAATTTTATTTGAAGTTCATATTAAAATAATCCATCCAAGTACGATACAACAGGTATTAAAATTATGAAAGGCGTCGACGCGTTTCGGGCAACATGCCCTTAATCATGACAATTTTTATGAGAGTGAAACCTCCAATATATATACAAGTCTGTAAACAATAATTAGCAATCGTATTTACCTAATTACACGATACTTTTCATGTGAGGGAACATACCTGCATGATAATCTATGTACGGTGGCCGCCGCTTGCTTCCTATCAATTTCGTTTTGCCGCGCGCTCTCCTACGCTCGGTCACTAGAACTGTGGACCAACAATATGTATCCAATGATGTGTACGGTTCCCATTCGTCCTCATAGTACCTCATCATCAAAAGGTCAAAAAAACGCCGTCATATGGATAGGAGAGAGGGCGGAAATATAACGAAACCAACAAAACCGGAAGCAAGATGCCGCTACATATCTTCAAAAAAAGGCCCTTATTAAATAGGTAAGCAGAGCTACAACAAAGCTACACACGCTGTGGACACAAAAATACATCACAATACATCACCGCAAAGATATATGTATATATATATATTTGCTAAATATTTTCTTTTTTCTCTCGCGGCAACATATTACCATTAATTGTTGTCTAAATGTATCATGTGCCAATCCGCTAAGAAATGAATGTAACAATATTATAAACAAACATTCTGACAATGCATGACTCCTATTCATAATGGACAGTATTATATTGAGACTTACTCACAACAGATATTACATAATTACATGCCTATAATCTAACGTGAAGAACCTCAAAAAAGACCGTTAGTACTAATAATTATAATAAAGCTGGAACAGAACTGGGATAAAACTGGAATGAAAATACCCCTAAAGAAGCCAAAAAAAAGGGGGTGGGGGTGGGGGGAAAGAGAGGGAAGAAAAAAAAGGGGGGAAGGACAACCTAATGGCAGAGGAATAAGGTTAGTCTCGCAGAAATAGATCCACATCCCATCTGGAATTAAGTCCAGACGGGATGCGGGTTTGCAGCTTAAAAATCCAAAAAAACCTCTCTTTGAAAGATCCTGGCCTGTAAATCTCCACCTCTGGGTCCTAACCTTACTTTTTCTATGGCCATGCACGAGAAGCTGGAAAAGTCTCCTGCATGTCGATTACAAAAGTGACGGTTCACATTAGATGCTGTACTCAGGCGTTCTGACTGCGGGGTGACTAAATGTTCCGCCATTCTTCTTTTGAAGAGTCTGGTAGTACATCCCACATATTGGACATTGCATGTCTTACATGTTATTAAATATATAAGGTTTTTAGTACTGCAATTCATAAAATCCTCTATACAAAATCTATCTCCAGTGAACATGGACCTAAACTCACTCCCTTGACATACATATTTACAAATGTTACATCTTGCCCCATTACATCTAAAAAAAGCCTTTACAATGTAACCATGTAGACGAAACTGTAGCTTCTTTGCTGAAAAGGCTTGGGGAAAGTTTTTTACCTAATGTCGGTGGTTTCCTACTGACCACTCTAATACCGTTGTGCTACATTTTTTAATTGGGGATCCCCATAAAGTATAGGAAGATGTTTTAGAATAATCCCACGAATCCTAGAGAATTCCACACTATATGTTGTGACCATAGTCACAGTACTATCTTTATTGTGTGAAAAAGATGCTTTTGGATGAATATCTTTCCCATTGTGGCCTTTTTTGATCATGGAATGTCTATTCTTAGACTTAGCAATATTCTTGGCTCTTATAATGGACTCTAAAGGGTAACCCCGCTGTTCCAACCTATTTTGTATATTATCTGTCTCTTTTTGGAAACTCGCCTCTGCCAAACAATTTCGTCGGGCTCTGATCATTTCCCCAACGGGGATAGCCTTAATTGTGTGTGCCGGGTGGCAAATCTCTGCCAGAGGTTAACTTTCTGTACGTGGCGGTCTCTATCCTATTATCATCTATAGGTACCTGAAGCAAAAGATCAAGAAAGGGAATTGTATTCAGATGGCATTCCGATGTAAATCTCAGATTTAATTCGTTATTATTTAGATAAGACACAAACTTGTCCTTAGACTCTGATGACCCCTGCCAAATGATGATAATATCGTCGATATATCTGCCATAATATTTTATGTTAGATATAAAAGGGTTAGAATGGTGATAAATATATCTCTTCTCCCACCAACCCATGTAAAGGTTGGCAAGGGAAGGTGAGAACGGTGCCCCCATCGACGCACCGCATCTTTGCAGATAGAATTGGCCCGAGAATAAGAAAAAGTTGTGTCCCAAAAGATATTCCAACGATAAAATCAGGAATTCTACCAATTCCTTAGGATACGCAGAGTAAATGTTCAAATGAAAGTATATAGCTTGAAGGGCCAGGTCATGAGGTATCACCGAGTATAGGGAGGCCACATCACATGTGAGCCAAAGGTAATCTGCCTCCCACTGGATGTCAGTCAGATGTAAAATGACATCCCTGGAATCTTGGAGGAAACCAGGGAGCCTCTGGACAAGAGGAAGTAGATGCGAGTCCACCCATTGCCCCAACCTCTCATTCAACCCCCCAATCCCAGCCACAATTGGTCTGCCGCAGGGTGGACGTTGTGGCTTGTGGATTTTGGGGAGGTGATGAAAGATTGGGGCAATGGGCGAAGTCACATCCAGAGCCTCCGCCTCCACATTACTCAGAACACCCAGAGCTAGTCCTTCTGCTAAAAGATTTCTTAAATCCAATTTAAATCGAGGAGTAGGATCCCTATCCAATTTAATGTAAGTCTCAGGATCTTCCAGTTGTCTCAAGGCTTCTTGCTCATAGTCTATGCTATTTAAGACCACCACACACCCTCCTTTGTCTGCTGCACGAATAATAATATCCTTATTTTTTGCTAGACTATCCAGGGCCTCTCTCTCCTCAAAAGTTAAATTGGATTTTTTATTCCTTCTATGGGGGGAGATTTGAGAAGCCAACCTAGTCAGGTCCCTTTCCACTGCCTCCTGGAAAGCATCCAGAATTGCAGTTCTAGCATTTACTGGATAAAATTTGCTATTAGAGAATTTAGGTATCACTGGAGGTAGAATTTTTAAGGAACATTGATCTGACAAACTCTCTAACATCTTTATACATGCAATATCCTGCACTGAGGTTAAATTATCCTCGCGGTCTGGACACGAGCGCAGGGGAAATTCACCCTCAACCTCTATTGGCTCCACCTCTGCATATTCTTTATCCATAAAAAAATGCTTTCTTAATGTTAGATTACGGACCAATTTATTGACATCCAAAATTGTGTCAAAAAGATTGAAATGGAACGTGGGTGCAAATGAGAGCCCTTTAGACAAAATTTCTACTTCATATTTTGAAAGGGTATATGTGGACAAATTAATAACACTATCTACTTGATTTAAGTCCTGCGTCCTCTCAGGGTGTACCGGGCACCTTGATCTATGTTTTCTTCCCGATCGATGTTTTCTCTTTGGCCTCTTTTCTTCTTTGCTTTTATTGTTGTCTCCCGTTGAAAATTCCGATTCTCTGACTCAATGTGAGAGCGATCACTACTGGAAGACCAATCCGAGGAATCAGTAGTAAAAGAGACCATCTTTTTACCAGATGAATTTTTTAGGATCGATCTTGGCCTCTGGACTCTATACACATTACGTTTCCATGTAAACACCCGGCCATTAGCATAGTCCTCAGTATCACGTTGATATTTGTTCTTTTTAATTTGCATGATCTGAGTTTCCATCTGATCAAGAGATTTCCTCATCCGTTGCAAATAATCCTAAAAATGTGGGTCAGTCTCATACAATTTTAAAGAGGATTCAAAGGATGCAATTTCTTGTTGAATATCCTTTAACCTTTCTTCCTCATATTTGGTAATGAGTCTCATCAAATCCAAAGAGGCCTGGGTTAAAATGGAATCCCACTCTTTTTTGAAATTATCTGAGTAAATCAATGTAGGAACCTTACGGACACGTAGTCCCCTTGGGATCATAGTATTTTGTAAATACTTTGTTAAAGAACTGAGATCCCACCAAGTTTTTAGTTCTTTCTTCATACATTCTTCATATTGCTTAATTATATTCCTTAAATCCACAGAGGCTGAACCATCACAGGTGGCTTGATTTGTGATAGGATCAGAATCAAATACTGAATCAAATTTATTCCGGCTCTGCGTCGTATTTCCATACTGGGACTTCACCCTCTCCATAATAGGGACAATCTTAGAATTTTGCCTGGATCGTGTATCTTGTTTGCAAAACGATGGAACCTTCAACAATATGGGAACAATATTCCAACAGATCCAATTCAAGCACGGCGGAGCTAAAGCACATATAGACAGAAAAATTGCCAGCTCTGAATTGCTGATCTAAATCAAACCGCAGGAAGCTGCACGGCCAAGAACGCTCACCTCTTATGTGGTCAACACCATACAACAATAGGGCCAGCCGACATCCGGTTTGTAGATAAAAACGTCCAATTTTATTTGAAGTTCAAATTAAAATAATCCATCCAAGTACGATACAACAGGCATTAAAATTATGAAAGGCGTTGACGCGTTTCGGGCAATGCACTTAATCATGACAATTTTTATGAGAGTGAAACCTCCAATATATATACAAGTCTGTAAACAATAATTAGCAATCTTATTTACCTAATTACACAATACTTTTCATGTGAGGGAACATACCTGCTAGTCTAGTTTTGGTCAGAGGAAGGCAACATGCAACCCTCTGACATTAACTCCAAAATACCCTAGAGGCAGTGCTTTCCACCTATAATCAACACAGTAATGCCATGGTACATTACGTGACTGTACATCTGCTGGGAGCACTTGCATGGTTTCTGTTAATTCAGTGTTCTTTCTTCATAATTCAGGCTTGCTTGGTTAAGGTGGACCAGAGCCCACACTGGAGTCTATGAGACTCCATGGCAGGCTTACGCCCTTCCCCGGGGGCATCCTAAACTGGGATGCCCCGCTGTATGAAACCTCCAATGGAGCTTGATTTCCTTTCCCCTCCGGCATCACTCGCCTCCCTTCTCAGCTGTGCGCTCTCATGCCCACCGCAACTGAATGGCTGTGTGGGGCCCGGGAGGATATAATGCCGCGGGCCGCTCATAAGTGTAGCTAGGGATTACATTCACCTTCTCTAGCCTCACATTATTATGCACATTGGGAGAATATGATTGGATGAACAACCGTGCCTGTGCTGTGGGCTTGAGGAGAGGTGAGTTAGCCTGGCATTCACAGGGGGGCACCCAAAACCGGGATGATTCAGGGGGGGGAAGGACCAGAGCCCACGTTGTAGTCCACTTTAAGCCCGGTTGAAATGTATGTTGTGTCTATGGTCAGCCCCACATTCTGCACAACATGTATCAATAATATTTTAAATATATTTGCAAAATATGTTGTGTGCTTGAAAGGTCATAAATGACATGAAATGCCATGAGTGCGAATGTAATAAGATACCATCAACAAATACTAAGTGACATTTGTTTTTGTAACACATCTTTGTTTCTGTATTTATTATGGAGGGAATCCATGTGTGCTATGCACCAAGGTTTTGATGTTTACTTGTATAGTGTGGCCAGGTTGGTGGAGACTGCTTTTCAGGACTTCGGGTAAGCCTCTCCATGTTATGCTGTTACACCCAAACGCCTGTCTTCTTATAATACAAATCATTATTCCTCATGTTGCATTGACCTGACATGTACAGTATATTTAATTATAGTATAAGTGTAACAAAACATTTGATTAATTAGTCCACTGAGAACAAGTAGGAAGAGACTGTTCATTAAAGGAACTGTAAACCCAACAGCAATAATAAGGCAGCAAGCAGCTCATCTGATGTATCATATGCCTCTTGCCTACTTCTTGCAGTGCTGGGTAGAAGCCATGCAGAGCTCCAAAGTCTGCCCTCTTTTCCTGGCGTCTCCATGGCATCATACTATGGGTTGATATTTGTCTCATTAACCCTGATAGGACCATATGTTTTAAATTTTGAACCTTCTCTCCATTTCTGTTTAGTCCTCATCCTGATCAGTGACCATTCGGTATCCCATCAATCTCATCTAAGTATTAAGCACCAAGCATGTCTAGCTATGTGGAAAAACCTCCGTTAGACTTACCGGTAACAGCTTTTTTAGGAATCCTTCAGCTTGACCACGTGGAGAGATTATGCTCCACTCCCTGGGAGGAAACACAAAACAGGAACAGAGGTTAAAAGCCCCACCCCTTCCTCCCCACCTCAGTTATAGAACAGTAACCGTATTCCAACCCTTGACATCTGGGCGGGTATTAAAAAAAAGCCGTTACCGGTAAGTTTAACTGAGGTTTTTCTTCCGGCTTTCAGCTTGACCACGTGGAGAGGATTAGGCAAGTAATTCTACCTTAGGGGTGGGATGGTGCAAGGAGTACACTTCTTCCGAAGGACTGATGTTTTGCAGACAGTAGATCAAGTCTATAGTGTTTAAGGAAGGTGTGGGGTGAAGACCACATGGCAGCTTTACATATTTCATCTATAGAAGCCCCAGTTCCCTCTGCCCAAGGTGTGGCCATTGCCCTTGTGGATTGAGCTGACACTTCAGGGGGAGTCACTCCCTTCATAGCATATGTCTTTGCAATAGTCTGTTTAGTCCATTTAGCAATAGTAGACTTTTTCCCATTAAAAGTTACCAGCATTTGTTCTGCCAAGCGACAGTCTTTTGAATTTTTCCAAATAAATAATCAGAGCTCTTCTTCTTCAAGCAGCGAAAGATCTTCCTCCTTTCCAACTGCATCTGGCAGTGTCGGGAGAACTATCTCTTGCGACCTGTTATCCAACGTTGCTATCTTTGGTAAAAATAATGGATTGCGTCTAGGAATCACTTTGTCTGGTAGTATAGCACAATAGGGTTCTTTGATTGATAATGCCTGCAGTTCACTCACCCTTGTTGCAGATGTTATTGCTAGCAAGAAACAAAATAGATAACTATTTTTCTGAAACCTCTTCTAATGGTTCAAACAGAGGTTCCAATAAGCCTTTTAGTACAATAGACATGTCCCAAGTAGGAAAGCCCAAAATACCCTTAATAATATTGCAGAGCATGAGTTGATCCCTGATTGTCTCCAATGTGCAGCTGGTTGGCCACATCCCCGGCACACTGTTCAGGTGCGCGCGCAATCCATCCACAAAGGCTGGGTGCAGGAGCACGGACAGCCGCAGAAAAGCCGGGGATGCAGTGTCAGCGGAGATCGTGTTGCAGGACCCACCGGGATTAGGTAAGATCACCGGCGCCCGGGGGTTTCACACAGTGGGGCCCAGGTTTTGAATACATTGGCCTGGCAGTGGGGGTTTTCATCTTCTTGAAAACCAGTTACCTGGTACAGGTTGGGTATCCATGAGACAGGAGGCCAAAAATTGAAAACAATTTCCATGTAAACTCTTTTCTCTCATTCTCATAGCAGAGTGGAGATGAGTAAATGGCAAAACAGCAGGGTTTTACACAACTGGGCCTCTCATATGGGGTTCCCTGGGGGAGGACAAATACCTTAGGAGCTTTAAAGAAGAGCAAAACCCATGATTTTCACTACCCCGTGTTATGTTTCTTCTCCCTTGGGGCATCCTGATTTGGCATGCCCTGTTCTGTGAAATCCCCCAGATCACCTCATTTACTTACCTTGCAGTCGATCCCACGGCAGTGCAAACTCTCCATTAGCTAACACTCTTATAAGCTTTACTAAACTGCTCTGACATCAGCTTGGCAAAGCTGAATGTCGTGCTAGCTACTCCCCTTCGGCTGTGCGTATCCTGGGTGGTTGGGCACATCTCCCCGAACATGCACCTGTGGGATCGCTGGTTAGGTGAGTATAGTGGGCGATCCAAGCGATTTCACACAGTGGACCATAATAAGTCAGAATGCCCCAGGGATAGGGAATCCAATGGCACTGGTGTCTTTTAGACTTCAGGGAGGTCATTGTTCCTCTTTAGGTCTACTTTAAACTATCATTTAAAAATATTTAATTATTGTTACGTTCTATATATTGTGTACTGACAGCTGCCAAGAGCCATTTAAATTTCAGAATGACACCTCACTTCCCACACCCACAGTTTACTCACGCCCTAGTAAGAAAACATGTTTTCTCATGTAGATGAGCTGGCTGTAGTGCAGAATGGCAGGGAGTCACCAGCTCCACCTCGGCAAGCTGTGTTATTTGAGAGATGCCCTCATAGATACATATGCTTATTTGTCCTGCAAACCTTTAATACAAATAGAAAATATGGCTGATTTTCATTCCTAAACAAACAGCTAAGTTACTTTATCCTGTTGATAATACAATCAGCTGCTGATGTTAGCCAACCACCCCTTTACCACAATTTTATAAAGACCCTTCCAGTTCTACCCATACAAATGATTTAATTCTGCACCAGGGGAGAAAAGTCACTACTTCTTAGGATAAAAGACCGTCCTTCAGTTTCTACCTTGGGAGAGATTCAGCAAAATTTACATTTTCACCTGGTGCTGGATCAGCCCCCGAGTAGACAATGGAAATAAATGTAGTTTTATCTCCTAAAAAGTAATGACCTTTCTAATCCTGATCTGAATCGACCCCTTTATGTTACATGAGATTAGATGCGCACCATCATCCCATTTCTGTTGCCAATGACAAAACCAAAAAACTGAGGGTGAACATTCTGTTATGCTAAATTAATCTAAGCATGTATGGTCAGCAGTAATCAACCATATAGGCTTAGATCTGTCATTTGTGCGTTGTAGGGGCGTGGGTTAGAGTGTGGCTTAATTACAGGTCACATGTTCTAAGGATATTTGGTCCATAAAAGCTGTTGGTCATTGAGCCAATGCTCAGAAGTCCATGCATTCCACTATCACCATTCAACCAAAGAGTCAGAGCAAATGTAAACCTGGCAGACATCCAGCATTCTGCAGCTGGTAGTCATCTTCCCGATGTCAGCAAAGTGGGACATTTAGGCGTTTCCAGTTTTCGAAGGGACAGTGGGCCTCAAAGTGGGACTGTCCCACTGAAAGCGGGACATCTGGGAAGTTTAGTGTTGTCACAGGAGGGCATCCCGATTGCCCCTGCATGTTAATGCTGATATTCAAGAGAAAGCTAACCTTCTCGCTCAAAACAACACTCATTATAAGGAAAAACACCTACAGTAGTTTTTCTGACATTATATTCTGAATCTACAGGCAATAATAGTATTTGGTCAACCCTTTAAAGATTATAAAAAAAAGGATTGGCTGAGCAGGGAGCATGTGACTGCCAATGGGCAATCACAGGTGCTGGTTTTGCTGGGGGAGCAGGAACAAAAGGTAATATATCTCGGCTTCCAGGAGGTTGACATGTGCAGGGTGGGGGGGTTGATGGCCTCTGCGATCAGGATGCCCTCCCTCCCCTAGACTAGTAACAGCAGGGACCAACACCCATGTTACGTAACAAGAGTGTTGGTCCGGTTTAAGTCGTTGGTGGTAGTATTGGATCTGTGTCTAACAATGCACAATAACTACACTTATTTTCTCTATCCTTCAAGTGGGGGACACACTGGAGAAAATGGACTCTAAAATGTGTTACACAGTTTATCACAATTGCGGCAATACCTTATATGTGTTTTGAATATACTATTCTATTTTGAAGCTTAGACTTGACAGTAATATATTGCAGGTATAGGTTGCCTATGCAGAGCCTCAGAGATTCCAAAATGGCAAAACCCCCCAACAAGTGACTACATTTTGGAAGCTACAACCCTCTAGGATTCTATCTTGGGGTGCAGTGAGCCAATTATGCCCACAGGGATATTACAGAAATTTACCACATTGAACATAAAAAATAAAAAATGACAATATAAAGATTGAAAAATAAATGTTTCAATTTAATGACCCAATGTTATAAAGTCCTGTGAAACGTGTGCTCAGGTTGCTCCCTACACACCTACATGCAGTTTCCAAAATGGATCACTTGTGGAGGATATCTACTGCTCTGATCCCTCTGAGGATCTTCAAATGGGGCATGGCTTCCCACGCCCTAGTAAGAAAAGCCATGCCACGCATCCACCACCAGGTCTCCTTGTCTAGAGGGACAGGAAACTCCAGCCAATGCACATTAAGACCAGACACCAGATGTGGTGAGCAAACTAAATCCACTTACCACCTTCCATGACACTGCTGTGGTCACCGATCGTCCTCTGGTCCTCAACCATTTCCAGTCCTCCAGTGATGCTGTTAGGCCCTTCCCTTCACACCAATTTCCATCCTTGCCTCCTCCTCTGCTACTACCCCTGGGTTCTCCATTTCATTGACTGTCCTCCCATCCTCGTTGCTTCCTATGCTGCCTCTTGGTCCTCTAATGTAGAGAAAATGCTGATCATTTGTAATATAAGCTATTAGTTGAGAAGAGGCATGGCCGGCCTTTGGGGTGTGCGAGCTATGTGGTTGCACAGGGCACCATCCTGATCTCTCTCTAAAGGACTGCTTAGTTTTCATACCTTCCTCTGTCTCGTTCTTATCTGTGATTCTCTCTTTCTTTTTCCCACTTTTATCATTTAATTTCCACATTCCCTCGTCATTTTCCTTTCTATATTTGTTCCTTCTTTTTTTAACCTTCTTCCTTCTCCTTTTCATTTCCTTTTCTTATCCACATTCCATTCATCTCTTTCTCTTGTTAACTCCCTTTCATTTCTCTTTTTTCAACTTGCCAGTATCCTCTCTTTTTCTACAATACTAATACTCATTCAAACTCTTTATATTGTGAACACTTCATCCCACTTTCTTCTTTCGCCTTCTCTTCCTTCCTTTTTTCCCAAATGCACTCCTACTCTTTGAAACTTTCCTGTATCTCTATTTGCCCCATTCTGTCTCTCTTGTTTCAACTTTAAGTTTCTCATCTTTTCTTGTCTACCTCATCGCTATATTTCTTCATCTCCCTCTCTATCTTTGTTCTACCTTCAGTTCTTCTCTCTTTTTTGTGCACCATCCATCTCTCTCTATCCCTTCAGAGTTCCCAAAATGTAAATTTACAGTATTTGTCTGGGGTGGGGGGGACCATCCTGAACTTCTGCACAAGGCGACATTCCACCTAAGACTAGCTCTGCATGTAGGTGAGGGTTAGGTAGGTAAGAGTCTTAGAAATAGGTAGGGGAGTATGTGGGTAAAACAAGGGAATAAGGGTAGAATAGAGGGTTATTTGGGTAAAAAAGGAGAAATATTTAGGTTAGAAGCGGTGATATGTAGCTGAGAGAAAGGGGTTAGATTAGATAGATAGATATGTGGAGGTGACTATGTGGGTAAGAATAGTTATTGGATGAAAGTGGGGAATGATTTATTGAGAGAAAGTGGGGGGTAGATGGGTAAGGAGAGCAGCAGGAGGCATGGTGGTAAAGGGGGGGGGGGGGGAGTCCGGGTAAGAAGAGGTAATATATATCTGAGGGGAAAAGTTTAGAACAAATGAAAAAGAATGGGGTGGATAGGTAAGGGGATAGAAATATGCAGGCAAGAGAGGGGGAGTGGTATTTGGGTAAAGAGATACATGTGTGACACAAGAGTAAGGTCAAGTAAATAGAAGAGGATTGGAATGGATATGTAGGTCAGAGGAGGGGAGTATGTGAGAGAAAGTGGGGAGGGGTATATAGGCAAGAAAGGGGGGTGGATACTTGGCTTAGTGAACAGGGGTAGGTGGATAGGAGTGGCTATGTCAAAGAGGAGAACAGAACTACCTGGAGAACAGGTGGGCATCAGCTCCCACATTACATGATTCCCAATGATCGGGAATGGGTTAGATTGATATTACTGCCCCAAGGATCCAAACATGAAAATCACCTCCCCCTTAGCTCCTCAGCACCTGCTAGGGCGCAAAACAATCTAAATTTACAGAACCTCAGAGCAGTACATGTGATCCAAGTGGCTCTCATGGAAGGTAGCTACCTTACAGTGCTCATTTTTTGATCCTAGCGATCAGTTATGTTTCC
This sequence comes from Gastrophryne carolinensis, assembly GCA_027917425.1. NCBI lineage: Eukaryota > Metazoa > Chordata > Amphibia > Anura > Microhylidae > Gastrophryne > Gastrophryne carolinensis. Next base: position 212,346,830 of record CM051237.1, on the reverse strand, counting down.
AAAGTGATCCTGGAGGGAAGCAAGTATAGCTGCAGTCACTCGGGTTTGAAGGGGGGGGGGGGGAGACATGGGACTGAGGAAGATGGTGATTGGGTGATCAATCTTGCAATTGATTAAAGTGGACCACAACCCAGGATTTTGACTATCCTAGGTTTTGGTCCTTGGCCCCTCCGATAGAGAGGTTGGTACCTTGCACATTTTAATCCTGTATCACATATCCCGGGCTCTATCATAGATTCATCAATATCTCTTTAATTTATGTGTAATAATGTGTATGCTAAATTCAGTTTTCATAACTGTGTGCAAATGTTCCTGGTCCCCCACTATGTGACTGCCCGCTGTGACCATTGTCTTTTTGGATGTCCATGTTCTCCCCTTATTCTGCTTTTTTTACGTTTATAGCCCTTCTTCCATTTCCACCTAGTTTTTATTTGTTACCCAGGTATATAGGACATAATTTGATACTTTTTTCCATCTTACATTTTTTTAACTTTTCATTTATCATATATCTATTTTTTGAATATTGATTCTTGAGCCAAATATTTGTATAAAACTTGCTTACTGGGAAACATATTGCAGTCTTTTGCAAAATTGTACATATAGCAATACCCCATACTGCCATCAAGTGGCCATATTGTATCATGACAACCAATGGTATTTAGCAGCAGTACTCAACTGGCAGACCACGGTCCAAATGCATCAGAGTTCCGGACCCCTGCTAGCTTGTATTTTGCTGTTCTCAGTGCTGCCCCATTTACGTGATCAGTGCTGTAGTGCAGTGTCCCTGCCAGCTCCACCTCCAAAGACGTGTCATCACCCTGCTCCCCGTCCTCCAGCCTTGCAATAATACAATTCTGTGAGTACTCACCTGTAGAATTTATTTTATAGTATACAGCACATCCTGTTCCAGTAAATTCCTTACATTTTGGTTATTCCGCCACAAGGTGCGGAAAGACCTGCGGCCACTCCCAGCCCCATAAATAGCCATGTACCTCCCACCAACTGCCAGTGTTGACAAGCAGTTATACAAGAAACCAGGAGAATCAAAAAATGGATAAGAACCCAAAATGAACTATTGAACAATCACCATACAAAGGTAACTAAGAAAAATCATAACAAGGGGGGGGGGTGGAACAGGACATGCTGTACGTGCTGTATACTATAAAATCAATTCTACAGGTGAGTACTCACAGAATTGTATTTTTCCAAGTATACAGCACGTCCTGTTCCAGTAAATTCCTGACACTTGGGACATTCAAAAGCAGTGTCCATAAGGTAGGGTGGGATCCCGAAAGAGCAACGGTGGGCAGTTTAAACCACTGCTGCCTGAAGAACTTTGCGGCCAAAAGCAGCATCAGCTGAGGCCCTAACATCAACCTTGTAAAACTTGTAAAAAGTATGAACAGAAGACCAAGTAGTGGCCTTACAAACTTGTTCAACAGAAGCCTGGTGCTGAAAGGCCCAGGAGGCACCGATAGCATGAGTGGAATGAGCAGTAAGGTGGAAGGGAGGTTCCTTCCCCTTAGCAGAATAGCTTGCACCACCACCTGACGGATCCACTTGCTGATAGTGGATTTAGCCGGACGCAAACCCTTCCTAGGTCCAGAAGGGAGAACAAAAAGAGCATCAGTCTTCCAGAATGATTCAGTTCTCACCAAATAAAACTTCAGAACCCTGACCACATCCAAGGAATGCAGAGTCCGCTCCTTGGAATTAGCAGGATTAGCACACAATGAAGGCAAAACAATGTCCTGATTGAGATGAAATGCACACACAACCTTAGGCAGGAAATCTGGCTTATACCGAACCACCACCTTGTTCTGGTGTCGCTCAAAGTAAGGAGGTTTAATGGAAAGCGCCGCCAACTCAGAAACACGCCTAACAGAAGTGATAGCCACCAAAAATACAATTCTGTGAGATACTCATCTGTAGAATTGGTATTATACGCATACAGTACGTCCTGCTCCATATATAATAATTACACGTGGGTAATCCTCCGCCAGATGGCGCTGTGCACTGCAGACATGCAAAAACAGGCTCCTCCCGGCCCTTCATATACCCAGGGACCTCCCACAAATCCCCAGCATTGAAAAGCAGTGAGAAAAAGAAGCCGGGAGAAACCAACCACCAAAACTGGTAATAATAACAATGATAACAATCACCATACAGGGGATCCAGAATAAAGTGAAACCAGGGTGGGGTGGAGCAGGACGTACTGTATGCGTATAATACCAATTCTACAGGTGAGTATCTCACAGAATTGTATTATTCTAAGTATACAGTACGTCCTGCTCCAGATATAATACTTACACTTGGGACATCCAATAGCAGTGTCCATAAAGTAGGGTGGGATCCCCAACAAAAAAGGCAACAGCAGACAGTTTAAAGCACTGTCACCTGCAATACCTTGCGGCCAAGAGCAGCATGAGCTGAGGCTCTAACGTCAACCTTATAAAACTTTTGAAATGGTATGAATAGAAGACCAAGTAGCGGTCTAGCAAACTTGTTCAACAAAAGTCTGGTGCTGAAAAGCCCAAAAGGCACCAAAAGCACGAGAAGAATAAGAAGAGAAGCGAGTAAGAAGAAGATTCTTCCCCTCAGTGGAATAGGCCTGAGTAACAGCTTGACAAGTCCAAACCCCAACAGTAGCCTTGGCAGAAGCCGAAAACCTTTCCTAGGACCAGAAAGAACCATCCCATCCAAGTAATGACCCCCAAGAACAGACGAGATCGGGCACATACAGGATGGAGTTGGCCGTAGACCCAAAGGAGCATCAATTCTGCTCCATATATAATAATTACACGTGGGACATCCAGTAGCAGTGTCCATAAAGTAGGGTGGGATCCCCAACAAGGAAGGCACAGCAGACAGTAAAAGCGCTGTCACCTGCAACCATGCTACCAAGAGCGACATGAGCAAGAGCTCCAACGTCAACCTCATAAAAACCTTTGAAAAGGTATGAACAGAAAACAAGTAGCGGTCTAGCAAACTTGGTCAACAGAAACCTGGAGCTGAAAGGCCCGAAGATACCAAAGCAAAAGTAGAATCAGAATAAAGTGAGAAGATTCTTCCTCTTAAAAGAATAGGCCAGAGTAACAGCCTGACCAGTCCAAATGCTAACAGTAGCCTTGGCAAAACTTAGAGCTCTCCCCATCTGGGAATTGAACCCTGGTCTCCCGCATGACAGGCGGGGATACTGACCACTATACTAACAAGGATCAGCAAGAAGCTGAAACCTTACTTAGGACCAGAAGGGACAATCCATCCAAGAAAAGACCAGGCCAAAGGGCGCATAACCCCTGGAAGCAGACGAGATCAGGCACATACGGAAGGAGACGCCCGCAAACCTCAAGGGGCATCAGTCCCCCTAAGGGGCAAGAGACAATCCAGGAAAAAAACCTCCAACACCTGTTGAGGGAATGTAGACCCCCTTTCCTCATCGTTACTAGGAATAAGGCCCAGAAGAAAGACAAAGGTCTTGAATACATGAGCATAAGACACCACCTTAGGCAGAATGACCGGCGTAAAGCGGAACACCACCTCATCTTGGTGTATATATCTATGAACGAGGGCTAGCTAAACAGAGCCGCCCGCTTTGGCACACCGCTGACTGAAGTAACAGTCCCCAGAAGGACAATGTGAGGGTAAGAACAGTCAGACAGCATCCGAAATAGGACCAAGGGAACACCCCACAAGGCAAGCAGAATAAATTAGAATCCCAACAGGGAACATAGAATTACTTGGAGAATGCACATGAGTAACCCTCTGAAAGAAGCCTTAACCAAGGAAACTGAGCAAAAGACTTCTACAGGAAGGCGGACAGGGCAGAACCTGACCCTTCCGAATACTGAGCTGGAGAATTCCAACTCCAACCAAAGCTGTAATAACTCTAGAACCCTGGGAACAGAGAACGCCCAACAGGGAAGAGACCTAGACTCACCCCAATCAATATGGGTACGCATACCCTATAATAGATGGAAGAAGAAGCAGCTTGCTCCTAGTCTTCCCATAGTCTCCATCAAGATGGAAGTTTCAGCAGTCAGGACGTCTAGACCAGAGTCTGTAGGATGGGATGACGTAAAGGGGCCCTGAGTGATCAGAGCTGGCACTCCTGGCAGAACGCACAGATCTATTGTCCTCAATACCACGTCTGCGAACCACACTCCACTAGGCCACCCGGGGGCCACCAGAACCACTGGTCCCCCATCCAGAGCAATTCTGCGCAGAACCCTGCATAGCAGGAGGCATGGAGAAAGACATACAGAACAGAATGTCCTGCCATAATATTACTTAATCATCATGACCACGGCCAGAGAATCCTGGGACAGGGAAACAAGGACCGAGAGCTTGTGATAGTGACGGGGCACACACAGATCCACACTGGTTGGCCCTCATAGTGACACAAGGATTAGCACATCCTGTCACAGAGGGACCTCCACCGGAGCGAATAGCACTGATATGCAGGGAACATTGTCCACCACCCAGATCAGGATCGGGGACACATCCCGGAGGACCCTCCTGCACCGGGTCCCTCCCTGAATATTCAATGTAGGCCAAGGCCGTCAGCTAGGCCTAGCTCCCCTGAACAGGCAGGCCCTGAAGAGGAGTAGGCAAGCGAGTTAGAACTAACTTGAACGCTCATCGATTCAAAAATTGATAGGTGTATAGGCCTCCTAAGGGCCCTACCTCCCCTGGAACCGTAGGGACTTCCAGAAGAAGACCCCCCTCGACCTGATAGATTGCCATCCATGGTGACTGTCTACCCAGGAAAGGGCAAGAAGGGACTGCCCTCAGGCAGGTTCCAAAAGTTCATCCACTACAAGAGGGACCTCCTCACCAGGGAGGAAGGCACACATACCCTACTCCAGGGATGCTGGGTCCTTGTTCCGTAGGACAAAAAGGAGAAGTTGCAGAAGGCCCCAGGGGGGACTGAGCATAAGGGGCCTCTTCGGAGTACGCCACCAGCGGGCCCACCAGCTGCGTCCCCTGCCTGGTGGAGGGACGGGGACAGCTAAGAGGGACTGAGCCCATACAACCAGAATGTCCACTTTACAGCTGAGGAAGGAAGATCCTTGCTAGAACTGTATAAATTTCATTCATAGGAATGGAGTTATCAATGAAGGGGACAATAAGGACTTGGGGTGTTTGATCACCCCTCCAAATGACTCCCAAATGGACACCCTCCAGCCGAGTATTCAACGCAGCCAGACGTAGAGACTGGGAAGTGATGAGCGCGTCCAGGTAGGTCATCGCGCGGACGCCCCTTGGTCTCATGAGAGACCACACCCCCGTCAGCACCTTGGTGAGCACTCTGGGAGCTGAAAAGAAGCCAGATGACAAGGTCACGATTATCAGTGTTGGTCAACCAAAGCGAATCTGAAGAACCTCGGTGTCCAAAAGACACAGGGAAGTAAGGATAAGCAGCATTGAGCTCCACAGACGGCAAGAAGCCCCCGACGCGCAAGGAGCTGATGGCCGAGCGCAGTGTTTCCATTGCAGAAACCGCCTGTAATAGACGAATTACTTAAAATCTGTGAGACCAGATTGGGCCAGACTGACCCATCCTTTTTTGGGGAACTGTGGAAAGGTTAGAGTATCGGCCTCTGCCTATTAGGGGCAATCTGCAAGAGATCCCCAGACCCCGCAGGCCTTGCATGGCCTGCACCAGCACCTGAAAATGATGATGAGGCAGGGACCAGGAACACCCGGGATCCGATAATCTTGGGGGAGGCCGTGCAGCAACTCTATCTTGTATCCGGAGGGCACTACCTCCTGAATCCACCAGTCTGAGGCGTAATACCTCCCGGCATGAGCACGGTGCCGCAGCCGTCCCCTCACCCAGACGGGCAAGGGCGCCCCAACATGCTTGAGGGGATTTTGGTGGAAGATTTAGACTTAGCCCCGCCAGACGGCCCAGGGCATTATATGCCGCTCCTGGGGCAGGAATCTGCACAAGCCCCCAGGAAGGACACCCCTGGTTCTTGTTTTACACTATGGTAGGGAGGGGTTACCCTGCCCCGAGGGGCCGGGACAGCTGCCTACGTTGAGGTGAATTGCCCCTATTTACCAAATAGGTCCAGACGGGCCCCAAACAGACGTTGCCCTCTAAAGGGAAGCCCAGTAAGAGTCTTCCTAGCATCATCGCCAGTACCCCACTGTCGCAGCCAAACCAAGCTATGTATAGCCACCACAAGGGCAGAAGTCCTTGCACACACTCCAATGGTGGCATCCAGTGCTAATAGGATACATTTTACAAACACATCACAACTGGAGAGTGCATTAAACGCATCCCAGGTGAGATACTCAGGGTGATGATCAAGCATCTTTCCGATGAGGGTTCTAGCGGCCACTGCAGTGATGACCGCGGCACAGACCGAGCGCAGCGCCGTCCCTGCACAAGAAAAGGCGTGAGAGGCCACAGATCAATGCGCCGTTCCTCAGCATCCCGAAGGGTACTATAAGCAGGGGCTGTAATAAAGGGGGGGTTAGAAACCCCTACGATCTGCGCATCCACCACGGGGGGTGATGGCTAACAATTGACCACCTCAGGGGGAAAAGGGGGTATTTCCTATCCCAATCCCCTGAGACCCCTGGAATTTTCTGGGGAATTCCCATTCCTTGAGTACAAGAGCATGGAAAACTAGCCTGCTCTAGAAATTCCAAGCGCGCTGTCGCTGTATGGAAACGCTCCCCTCTCGGCTCGGAGGCCTCACCAGGGAGATAGACAGACAGGACCTTAATCAACCAATCTCACACTGGCCCCAGAATTCAGGGCCAGAATCGCCATGACTCCTCAGCCTCTCATCAAGTGGGCCTGAGTCAGAGACCAGCTCTCCTTCAACAGAAGGAGAATAGTCACACAGAGTAGTCAACTCCTCAGTTCCCATAGGGAAAACAGAAAACAGGAGGCGTCAAGGGCCACTTCTTACCAGAGCCCCTGCGCCCTGACAACCTCGCTGTAATCAGATCAGCCGTAGGCAGTCTGGAAGACACAGCAGGCTGCGAATCCCCACCTGTATGCGACTCAGCAGGAGTGAGAATTAAGCATAGGGAAATAAGTGTATTGAAACGAGGTGCAGCCACTGGCAACCCTGATTGCAGGGCCAGTGCTTGCTTGGCACAGGGTCCGCGGACCCGCGCTCCGTCAGCGTCAGCATGGGGTTGACCACACGCTATACACAGCCGGTCTTGTCCCAGAGGGACCCCGGTCACATAATTCTGTGATGCCTCCATATGGTGATTATCTAGGCACAATATGCCAGCAGGGATTTACGCAATAGGCAACCCTGGATGCCCCAAAGACCCACTAGGAATGTGGGAATATTTTACAAGGCCCGCTATAATTTAACCCAGGCCGGGGAAGCCGCTGGATTCAACAGTCTGAAATACATAATGTGAATAAAGGGTGTCAGAGCCATGCGCAGTAATAAGAATCATGAAATCGCCCGTGAGGGCACTTACAGACCAAGGTAGGAAGGAGGGCCGTTACCGCGTGCGCGACTAACATCAAAATGGCGCCAAGCGAACCTCGAAGGGCGGGCCGTGACGCGGAGCGGGCCAAACCAGGTCCCCGCCCCCCCCCAAGAGCACGAAGCTCTAAGGCAGTAGTCAATATTGTAAAGACAAGCAGAGTGTATGACACACATAGCACAGATGATTTTGTCAATGGAGGCGACGCCGCCGCCCGGCGCAGCACATCCAATAAGGAAAGAGACGAGCGTGGCGGCGGCGATAACAATAAAAAAGCAAACAGCGCGGCTCTGACACCAAGTTACAAGTCAAGGACAATACTAAGGCCATAACCGTGTAATCGCAGTACACTTGAGACCGCCACACACACACACCCCCCTTTCTTTCCCCCCGAGCTACGGGGGGAAACGAGGGAGGATGGCGACCCTTTGGCTAGGGCCCACCGCTACACGGGGCAATAATGCGGGAGGGGCATCCACTAGAGGCTCACTATCAGCCTAAACCGCCTACCCTATGGTGGGGGACTGCGGTGGAGCATGGCTCCGTAAGCACACATGGTGCTGCCTACCTTCACCCGACCAGCGCAGCCCAGGCTGGGAGGCACATCATTGAAGAGGATGGGTGGGAATAGTCCTGCAGGGCCGCAGGCTGTAATAGCCCCGCTCACCTGCGAGAGAGTGATACTTCATGTCTTCGCAGTTCAGCACTGCAGAGAAATCTGGGGATTTGTGGGAGGTCCCTGGGTATATGAAGGGCCGGGAGGAGCCTGTTTTTGCATGTCTGCAGTGCACAGCGCCATCTGGTGGAGGATTACCCACGTGTAATTATTATATATGGAGCAGGACGTACTGTATGCTTAGAATAAGGCTACCTTATGAGTCAAAATAGGCAAAGCAGCCTCACGTAGAGGCTCAAAAGGAGGACCCTGCAAAGCAGATAAAACCAAATTCAAATCCCAGACTTAGACTCACACCAAGCAATGTAAGCATGTCATACCCTATAGTAGATAAATGACGAGGACTTCTTCCTAGCCCGAATCATGGTAGTAACAACAGAGGCAGGCAACCCCTTATCCATAAAGATGGAGGTCTCAGCAGCCAGGCCGTCTAAGCCAGCGTTTGTAAATTGGGATGGCGTAGCTGCCCCTGAGTGAGCAGGTCTGGAACCTTGGGCAGGACGTATTGATCTACTGCCAACTGCATGATGTCTGCAAACCACACCCTTCTTGGCCAACAGGGGGCCACCAGGATGGTTGGCACCCCTTCCTGGGCTATCTTGCACAGCACCCTGCCCAGCAGAGGAAACCGAAAGCTCTTCCAAGACATAGCTAGTGCATCCATGGCTAAGGCCAGATGATCCTGGGACAGAAACACAAAGACTGAAAGCTTGTGATTGTGACAGGACGCAAACAGATCCACATCCGGCTGACCCCAGCGGTGGCACAGGGAGCGAAACACCCTGCTGCTGAGGGACCATTCTCCCAGACGAGAATTCCCCCTGCTCAGGGAGTCCGCCTCCAGATTTTCCACCCCCGGGATATACACTGCAGAGATGCAGGGAACATTCTCCTCCGCCCATGACAGTATCAGACACACTTCCTTGAGGGCCCTCTTGCTCCGGGTCCCTCCTCGACGATTGATGTAGGCAACAGCCATCTGATTGTCCGAGCGGATCTGAACAGCCCGACCCCGAAGGTGTGGGGTCAGTTGGGCGAGAACCAACCTTACCGCCCTGAGTTCCAGAATGTTGATAGGGGTATGGGCCTCCTGGGGGCCCCACTGACCCTGGAATTTCAAGGACTTCCAGAATCCCCCCCCCCCCCCCCCCCACGTCTGACTGGCATCTGTGGTGACAGTCTCCAAGCAAGGGGACAGAAAGGTTCTGCCCACCAAGAGGTTCCTTGAGTCCAGCCACCACGAGAGGGGCCGTCTGGCCTGGGGGGACAGAACAAACACCTGATCCAGGGACAGAGGGTCCCGATCCCACACTGATAAGAGGTGTAGCTGTAGAGGTCTCATGTGAAACAGATCATAGGGTACTGCCTCGAAGCAAGACACCATCAGGCCCACCACTTGCATCCCCTGCCAGATGGAGGGATGAGGACAAGAAAGAAGGAACTGGGCCTGAGCTTGAAGACTCTCCACCTTTTGTTGCGGGAGAAAAACCTTGACCTGAGATGTAGCCAGAGTCATGCCCAGAAAGGACCTCCGTGACGGGGACAGAAAAGACTTGGGATGGTTGATCACCCAGCTCCAGTTCTGCCTGATGGAAGGACTGAGGCGAGATCAGAATGTCGTCCAAATAAGGAAGGATGCGAATGCCCTGAGATCTCAACAGAGCCATCACACCCGCTAGCACCTTGGTCAATACCCTGGGAGCTGAGGTGATACCGAAAGGTAAGGCCACGAATTGGTAGTGCTGATCCTCCAGAACAAACCTGAGAAATGTCTGATGACCTGGAAAGATTGGTACATGAAGGTAAGTGTCCTTGATGTCTACGGATGTCATGAAGTCGCCTGATCTCCATGCGAAAATGCTTGAATCTGACAAACTTGTTGAGGTGCTTTAAATCCAGGATGGGCCTGAGGGACCCATCCTTTTTGAAAACAGTGAATAGATTGGAGTAGAAGCCTCTGCCCCTTTACCTGAGAGGCACAGGGCAGATGACCCCCAACTCCAAAAGGTTTCAGACCGCAAGCCCTGAGCTGACAGGGGGGTTTGAGCCATCCAGGATCTGATAAATCTTGGGGGCGGCCAGGCTGCAAAAACTATCTTGTATCCAGAGGACACCACCTCCTGAATCTATCTGTCTGCTACACGTAGACTCCAGACGTGAGCAAAGAGCCGAAGCCGTCCCCCCACCCGGATGGGTGAGGGTGCCTCCTCATGCCTGAGGGGGCTTGGGGGAGGATTTGGGCTTGGGACCCCATGAGAGCCCGGGACGGCCTCGTCCTCTACCCCTGCCCCAATAGTCTCCGCATGCCCCAGCAAAGGAAACTCCTCGACCAGCCCTGGAAGCGCGGAAGGAGGGGAGAGAAGCACTGGTCCCCCGAAAGGGCCGAGACGGCCTCCTACGTTGAGGCAGCCTACCACCCCTGGCAAATAGGTCCAAGCGTTCACGAAAGAGCCACAGCCCCTTAAAGGGAAAACCAGTGAGGGCCTTTTTAGCAGCATTATCAGCCACCCACTGACGTAGCCAGACAGAGCATCGTATAGCCACCAACAGGGCAGAGGTCCTACCACACATTCTAATGGCATCATCCATGGCAGAAAGGATATATGCAATAAATTCATAGCAAAGTAGGAGAGATCTATAATCCTCACCTCCAGCGTCATATGAGACACTTAAGCAGCCCTTTAATAGCAATAGCCGTTATGGCAGAGGCACAAACCGGGCGCAAGTGCAGTCCCCACACAGGCAAAAGCATGACAGGACAGCTGGTCCAAGCGCCGGTCCTCACCATCCCGCAGGGTAGTAGTGTCAGGTGAATGCATGACTGATGTGTTAGACAACCCTAGGATGGGCGCGTCCACCTCGGGAGGACATGATCAACGCTTAATCACATCAGCGGGAAAAGGATACCTTCTGTCCCAACTCTTGGGCACCCCAGGTAGCTTACTAGGGCGTTCTCACTCTTTGAGCACCAGATTATTAAAGTGATTCTGCTCAGGGAACTCCAAGCATGGTTTAACAGAATGGAAAAGCTCACCCTGCTGCTGCGGAGCCATGGCAGGAGGGGAAATACAAAGCAAAAATGTGAGTCAATAACCTGTGGGTGTCATATGAGGACCATGGGTCTTCTCCAAAGGGAGACCCAGTACCACCATATAACTTAGACTGTTCCTCAGAGGATTCTGAATCAGAGAATAATTCCCCCTCCTCGAGGGGGTAACAGCCAGAAAATGAATAAAGTCCCTCATCCTCCACATGAAAGAGGGAAGCAGCGGGAGATAAATGCAGCTTCTTAGCAGAAGCCTTAGGCGGGGCTGACCCAGCAATATCCTTTTCAATGCTGGCCACCCGTGAAGCCAAGTCATAATGAGACTCCCCGCCCCTCACTGGGGGTCAGATGCAAGCGTGGGGGGGTAGGCGAAGCAGAAAAGGGCGCAGCACCGAGACCCGTAGCAGAGGACCCAGGCTGCAGCACAAGTACATGTTGGGCGCAGGTCAAACGCACCCCGACACCGTCACTAACAGGGGATATCCCACACGCAACACACAGCTGGGCTTGTCCCGAAGGAACCCCAAGCACATTGTCCCCGGAAGCCTCCATATGGCGATTTTGATACAGGCGTAACGGCCAGTACAGGGACACAGCTAGCAATAGCCACCCTTTTTGGGATGCTCCCCAAAGCCCGCTACGGAAGGTGGGAGAATGGTAAGGGGCAGGGCCGGGAGAACCACAGTCAGATGTGACCCGCCTGCAAGACACAATAAGTACAAAATAAACATCCCCAGCGCATACATAGTAAAGCAATATAAAAACCCCATAAGGGACTCACGGACCAATCGGACAGATCGCTCAGAGAGCAGACGAGGACTCCGACGAGGCCACAAAATGGCGCCGGCAGCAGTACCTAGAGGGGCGGACTGTGAGAGTATGACGCAAAACGCGTCAAACCGCGGTTCCCGCCCCCCCCCCCCCCCCCCCCGAAGAGCGCAAAACTGTGATCACATGGGACGTCGACGCCATGACAGCAACCTAAAAAATACATAGCGCCAACCACCGCGGAGCGCCATATACCGGTCCGCACAACACCAAAAAAGAACACAAAACACACAAATCACAGACCCCCCGGGCGTCCCCTTCCCACCAAGCGGGCCACAAGGGGTCGCGCACAACCTTCTAGAGGGGAGGGGAGACAGGTGAAGGGAACAAGGACCCAAGGTTTGAGGCTGGGGCATCCCAATGAGGCTCACCATAGAAAGCCTGTTGCCGGCTACCCTTTGGTACAGGGTCTTGCGGCCCGGAGCAGAGCTCCTTCAGCACCTGACCCTAGTGCTGTCCTACCTTCACCCGAACCGTCAGCCGAGGCTGGGAGGCAGTGTGTCCAGGGTGGAAATAAGCCTGCAGGGCCCTAGGCTTGAAAAGCCCCACTCCCTGCGCAATAGAGAGCCATCTTCTATCTTCGCAGTCCAGACTGCAGAGAAACACTGGAAATTGGTGGGAGGTACATGGCTATTTATGGGGCCATGAGTGGCCGCAGGTCTTTCTGCAGTCCACTGCGCCACCTTGTGGCGAAATAACCCAAGTGTAAGGAATTTACTTACAGGACATGCTGTATACTTGGAAAATGTCTCTCTGCCCCATCCATCCCTGTTCCTTCAGCCCTGGCCCATCCATCCCTGTCCCCTCAGCTCTGCCCCATCCCAATCTCTCTGCCCCCATCAAGCCCGATCGCAGCTTTGCCCCATTCATCCCTGTCCCCTCAGCTCTGTCTCATCCAGATTTCTAACTAACTGCCCCCTGCAGACCTCCACCTTTCAGCGGATGCTGGTAAATGGGACTTTACAATAAGTAGTTGAGTATTCCTGGTATATAGGATATGTATGCTACTGTATGAAAAACCAGGTACGCACAAACTTTGTTTCTCAGTCTCTTTGCCCCATCCAGTTTTGCCTAGGGAATCCATAGCCGCTCCCGCAGTGCGCCGATTTATACCTATCCACCCCCCCTCCCGCCCAGACCTTCACCAGATGCCTTTAAATGGACCTTTACAAGAAGTGGTTGAGTACCCCTGGTATAGATAGAACTTTGCAAAACTGCTGTTACTGTCAGGCTCTGTTCACACCTCTGCATGTCTTTCTGTGCGTTCCTGCATTGTGCTGCAACGCAGTTACAGCACAGAGAAAACAATGCATATTATTTTAGATGGGATAAGAGGACACATCTGCGCCATGTTGCGCAACGCATTAAAATTGTTGCAGACATCTTTTTTAACCCAATGTAGTAACAGTGCAGGTCAATAGAAGTCTATTATAACGCAAGCGCAACGCATGTATAACGCAGTTTACCCGCGTTGCTTTTGCGCTGTCATAGAATTTACCATTTACCGAGTGTGCAAAAAATGTTTATCTTTTAAAAAATACAATGCAAGCATTGCCAACACATCAAAAGCGCAGCATATGTTTTGATATAATGCACCTCTGCCATACAGAGCCTCATGCATTATAATGTTTAAATAGGTTTCTGAGCATATATGCCGAGTTGCTATTTTTTGAGTTTGGCCTCCTGGAGGTGAGAGCCATGGAGGAGATACCCCATAAAATCCCCTCTAGTGAAGCAGATAATCAAATTGGGGGGGAAGCCCTGGTGGCAAATATTACACCTGGCTAGATTCCAGGGTAAATTGGCAGAGGTCCTTTGTCACCCTGAAAAACAGACCTGTGTGAGGGAAGAAATGGTTTGAAAGGGAAGTACTGTTAGATCTAACTTAATAAAAGGTTTTTTACTACTTGACTACTGAACTGGTAAGGGTCCAGGGTCTGAAAACTCTAGGCAGTTCCTAAAAGAAACAGAAGGTTCCTCTAAATATCATTAAAGGGCAAATTGTATTTAATCTTCCAAAGAGACCAGAAAAACAAATCTGAAAATACCAGCAAAGAGATCCAGAGAGTAGACAGATAAGTCTCTTGGCAACATCAGAAATAAAGAGAAGAAAACCCAAGAACCTGTGCCAGCAGGACCCAGCGTTCCAGCCCGCTCTTTCCCCACACCTACGCCACCTTCCAGTATAAGGACCATCTGTATTTTGTGATGTAATAGATCAGCCGGGGAGAGACACAAGGCTCCCTTTGACGTCAATATCACCAGATTTTTAGCCGCTGAAATTCCTGCACTCCAAGGGAGTTATACACTCTAAAACCCCATAACATTTTGCTGAGCGACACAGGACAGGACAATTACAGATTTTGGGCTTGCAGCTGAGTATGGCGGGACTCTTAAAACACATGGCTCCTGAGGTTTCCACGTCTTAACCCTACAACACCACAGCAGATTACTTCTCTTTTGCCATCATTGCCTTTGAGAAAGCTATGGGCACATACCCATTTTACAATGGCTGCCATACCACTCTCAAGTCTCAAGAAATAATTGCCCCAAGTTCCTTGGTCCAGTCATCTGGGAGTTCTTAGAGAGACTGCTGTATAAGTGCCAGTTACAATGTGAAGTGATGGCGAGCAATCTTCAGACACACACACTCTCTGAGCCCATATCTTGAGAAGAAATTGAGACAGAGAAAGCAGTCGCCACTTCACCTAGGGCCATGCACACCAATAATAAATCAAGAACAATAGCAGTTACTGACATTTTATCCATCTTGGAATCCCTAAAGCTGCCAATATCACCAGAGAACCAAAAGTTCTTTCATGGATTTAGCTTTGTATGTGATCGCCATAGGTTCCTGAATGAGCCAGAGTAAATAAACAACACAGCAGTAGAGGAACCGCACTGCAGGGCATGCTGGTCTAAAGCCTGTTCCCTCCTAAATGGAAACAGGGCTGAGCACGGAGGTCAGCGGGGAGCATGCTTGTCAGCACAGGAGCCACACCAGCTATGCCAACTGAATTGTGTGACATTCAGCCTGCAGGTTGCGCCTCTAATATATACTTGTTACGTACACGCAGATCTAAACTAACTAGACAATGATTGCCACAACTATCAAGGGGAACTAATGCTATGACTACTGCTAGCTACAATCTATAATTTACTGCCTTGGTACCAAGTACCAATTATCTACATCCCAATAAAGGTCTACATTACCATCACCCCCAACATCTGAGAACATCCAACCCCCCACTCACTTACCAGTACCTAGTGAAGTGTATAACTTGTACTGGAGGTGAACTTAGAACTTTGTAAATATTTATGATTGTTTTGTAAATTAACAATGATTGATAATACGTTCAAATGATCGTGCACAGCCACGCTAAAATACTACTGCAAATAAAAAAACTTTAGTTTATAAAAGCCATGCGCAAGAGCAAAAAACCAGTGTCTACAGTTGGTTAATAGTCTACAGATCTAAAATGAAAGCCATAGATATTCTATGGCTAAGCTCACCGCAAACCAATTACTGTACTTTTAAACTTAATGATTTCTTCAATCAATCACCCGGGTGTGTATTGCACAACACTTCAATCGTGAGCCAGATCCCACCATTAATCCGCACGTACCAGATAATCAGTTATTACAGGCTTTCCCTTTTACAATCACTTGTGGGTCCGCTTGAATGTAACTACACGTTGTTCTTAAAATCACAGGATTAACACACCGTTACTCCTCAAAATTCACTTCCCATCAATAATGCCAATTGCACTCATGTGTAAAGAAAAAAAGGAAAAACACAATCGTGTGATACTGCTTAAACACAGGAAATGCCAAAGCACTTCACCAGTTCTTAATTGCGCTTACTAAATGCCGTCTGCATGGAGTTAAATTTGGGGACCCAATGATTTTGAAGTAACCAGATGACAAACTACCCATGGTCCTAAAACTGAAGGGTCCAAAGACCACTTATTCCAGCACACTTATGCCAAAATATACTACTTAAATTCATAAACATTTTAATACATTCACAATTATGCATACATTTCTGTAACATTATAATGCCTTTTAGAGCACAACACCAGACTTTAAAGAGGAAGTCCAAGCATTTTGTTACACTGCACTCACACCTCCCTCCCCCCATGCTAACCACAGCTTGGGCAATACCATAAGAAAAACTCAATGAGGGAGGCGGTCAATCTGCAAAGCAGCTGAAGATGGGACATTGACTGACAGGTTAGTTACCCAATCCCTTGCAGCAGTGTGATTGTACTGGTCTGTCATGCAAGTCCAAATGTCACTTAAGTCTACAGCTGCCATGCAGACACACACCCAACAACAGCAGCAGGGGAGGATTTTTAGCGATCAGTGAGTGGTTTTATTATTTTAACGCAAGAGGAGTGGCTTCCGCCAAGTTGTGGCAACACTGGGCAAAGGTCATATCCAGTTAAACCTTAGTTTGGAGCTTGAAGCAACAAGCCAATGTGGTTTCTAGACAACCCTTTTAGAGTCTATGCCTGAAATAAGTACTATGGCTGTATCTAGTGACATACACAACTTCCAGCAGCCTTTACAATGTTTTCTTAATTCAAAGGCAAGGCATCACAATGAGCTTTGAAATCCTTTAAATATTATCCTACATGCCCAGTAGAAAACGCAGACACTATTCTCATAGATCACATATTTTATCATAACACTACTGACAAATGATTCTACTGTGGTCTTTTAAAATATAAAAATTAGAAAGTCATCTTTTCAACCAGAAATGAGATAGAACTATGAAAATATAGTTTAATTAAATACAAAACTGAAGAGTTTTTCCATAGTTTGTAGCCAAACTGTGAATCCCCTGGCAATATGTAAAACTTCATTGTCCATTCTAAATATGTTGGTTCAGAAGGCAAGTTTCTTCATCAAGAGGTAAATACGGGAATCCACCTCAAAGCCGTGCAGATTATTAGCATCTCCCTGTAGCCTCATCAGCAGACCCCCATAGGATACATATGCAGACCTAGGAGGAAACAGGGCAGGTTAAAGTTTTGGAGTAGAGGGATAATGAGAGTAATAAGATTTCTATGCTTACAGGCGAGTGGCAGCTTCTGTCGATGTTTCGTCCCCTTCTATCCGGTAGACCTTTCCATACATAACATATTCAAACTGATCAGCTCTGAAATAAGAGGTTAAGACAATATTGATTTTCACGGTTATAAATACAAAGGGACGCTTTAATGCTTCACTGATAAAAGCGAACAATAAAAAAACAAACAGGTTTCTAGTATACCCCCCCCCCCCCCCAAAAAAAAATGTACAGTAAATGACAGACATTTATACATGTTGGAGATTATAGAAAGTACTGCTGCATTTAACTTGCTTCAGAGGCCCCTTTAATAAAGAAAATTGCTTTGATCTTTCTACATTCTAAAAATACTCCTCTAGGTGTAGATTCCTGTAGCTACTTTGGGGTCTTACAACATGCTTCAGCACATAGCCTAATTATATAATAACGCCATCGATGGCTACAGAACTCTTCTGACACAGTCTGGGTGTGGTATATATAAAATGCAGCTGGCTTTAGAAAACTAAAGGCCTAGTCAACTAACAAACTAGTAGACACATCTGTTCTAGTAAAAAGACTGTAAACCCAATGGCAATAATAAGCGAGCAACCAGCTTATGCCTGTCCCATGTGCCTCTCCTCCTGCAGCGCAGGGTAGAAGCAGTAGCAATGCTTCAAAGTTTGCCCTTTTTTCAATTTAATTCCTCCAGGACCATGCAAAAAGGAGGTCCTACAGTTACTCTGTTCCTTGGTGCTCTCAGTGTTCCTACAGGTAGCTCTGACAACAGCAGAGCATGCTCAAGACTTTAAAAGAGGAACATTGGAGGCCCTGGAGTCTTTTAGACATCCAAGTTCCACTCCTTGGGGCATCCTGAATTAGGATGCCCCACTGAGTAAATCCCCCCAGAAGCCCCATTTCACTAACCCTGTCCCGAAGCCCTCTCCGTGTCTGAGCACATCCCTGCCCACGCCCGGCCTGAGTGGGTGGCATGGGCACGCGGTGGCTAGGAGGTAAGCGGGGGATGCGGCCGGCAGCGCACTTGGCTCTCTTCAATGTCGCTCGGCCGTTTAGATGTCCAGACGGCTTAGCCGTCAGCGCCACTGAAGGGAGCAGAGTGAAAGTGGGTGCACTGATGGTTGAGGGGGCCGCTCAGCCAATCAGCGTGCTCGTTCTCACACAAGTCTGCATTGTAGGAGCGACAGGAAGGGGAGTGACCTAGGGTCATATATACAGCAGGGCATCTCAATTCGGGATGCCCCCAATGAGAGGAACAACACTCTTAAAAGTGAAAATCAGGTGTGGTGTTCCTCTTTAAAGCTGCACCATGATGCCTCCTTCCCAGCTAAACCACGAATCCAGAAGCTGAAGCAAAGAAATTGGCTTTGCCTAAAATACATGAGGTATGTACATACAATCAGAAATTTTCAGGTGCTTTGAAAGGCTTATTCTTTACTGTTCCAAAGGGGAATACGGTGGGAGAAAGTTAGTGTTTGTCTGGACTGAAAATTTAAATGCCTTGATGCCTATTTCTATTCAAGTACGCCAAGTTTGCTATAAGGAGGAGGCTGTATCTGTGTACACAGCTCATACGAGAAGCATCATGAAGGTGTTAATAGACGGAAAATGGTAGAGAACCACACAAGTTTATTTAGAAATTACCTATAATATGTGTATATAAATTACTTATATATATGTATATATGTGAGATATAAATCATTAATACAGGAACACAGATATAAGGATACACAGAGTTATAAACTGCATGCAGATTACATGATTGATGAACGTCGCTATAAGGCGAGATACAAGCACCATGATACCCACTGTCTTCACTGCTAACAGACTGACTATAAAAAATAATAATAATATTGTTCCAAGATACTCTATGAGTCCTTCCACAACTATTAACTCGTAAGTAGAGCTCATCCCCAACAAATGCTTTCAGGCCTAGTAAGATGGTCCAGGCCAGAGTAGACTCTGCCTGAGGACTGCCATGTGGATCCACAAAGTACCATAGTTAAACCGGACCAACACTCGTTTTTCTTTTAACGATGGGCTCCAGCATTCTGGATGCCCCCCCCCCCCCCCCCCGTGCTGCTAGTTATTAACCGATAATTAATTTCCAACTGAAATTAAACCAAAAAAAAAAACAGCCAGCAAAACCAGGATTGTACCTGGAAGGACGGTCATCATTGGGGTTGTACTCGCCATCATCCAATGTTCCATCTTCATAAAGTGTGTTAGCAATGACAAGTCGGAATTTATCTCCTAAAAAAAACACGAGGATTACAATTATACCTAAACAGGGGGATTTGTACTGTAAAAACTTAAAAGGGGTTTTAACCTACCCAGATCAACAGGATAGACCTGAATGTTCACATCCAGGATAAGGTCCATCTTGAAAGACTCACTTTCACAATGCAGCCTGGAAACTGGACAGAAAATATGGGAAAAGTGGAAATTAGGAATTATATCTGGCTAGATTTAAAAGAAAGCCACCAAAAACAGGCACAAACAGACACTACAGTCAAGTCATTACTTCCTCATTCACATGTCTGGCAGCAAATAGCAGCCAATCATGTGACCAATATCAGCCATTCATGTTTGAAGTGCTCCATTCAACAAACCCTACTCTGCCTTCGAACATGAATTAAGCAAATAAAGCTTTTGATATGCACAACTGCCACGGCAGGATGACTGCCGGGAACCTAATCACAAAAAGTACAATTAAAAAAAAAAAAAAAGAAAAAAAAAAACATACCAGTGACTGCTGTAACAAATACTGATATAACACAAATGCTTAACTCATCCAGTTTCAACAGACATTCACAGGCATGGAAAATCACACAGAACTCTTTTTGTTTTAGTTTCAAGGTAGTTTGTACAGCTGAATAAAGGGGGGTGGGAGCAGCTCAATCACTATTATCTATACAAAATTATTATTAATATTCAGGGCCTGGGAACTAATTTACCGCCCAGTTTAACCCTCTCATCAACTAAATATCAAGCAACAAACATGTCTAGCTATGTGGAAAGACAGAGGTTTGGTTGCATATATCTGCCAAATCTCTGTCTTTCCACATAGCTAGACATGTTTGTTGCTTGATATTTAGTTGATGAGAGGGTTAAACTGGGCGGTAAATTAATTCCCAGCCCCTGAATATTAATAATAATTTTGTATAGATAATAGTGATTGAGCTGCTCCCACCCCCCTTTATTCATTTGAATTGCCATGAGCACAAGCAGGGAGGAATTCAGTCAATATGGATTTCTCCCTGTGAAGTGTTCTAAAGGGAGGCTGGCTGCTTCCCAGGTGAGTAGCTCTCAAATATTTTATTGCATTTCATGTCCCAATGTTGGGGACTCAAAATTAAGAGTAGGGACCACACTAAACACAGAGTGCCTTGCCGGGGCAGTGTGGCTTCCACATGTATCTGCAGATATAGGCAACCAAATCTCTGTCTTTCCACATAGCTAGACATGTTTGTTGCTTGATATTTAGTTGATGAGAGGGTTAAACTGGTCGGTAAATTAGTTCCCAGGCCCTGAATAATAATAATAAAATCTCAGAGGAGGTCTGGCCCGCAGCTCGATTTTGTAGCCTGAAGAAATTATTTCTTGGCTCTATGCATCTGCTACATGGAGACTCCAAAGATGAGCAAAAAGCAGAAGCCATCCCCCCACCCGAAAGAGTAAGGGGATCCCTTCAAGTCTGGGTGGGCTTAGAAGGAGCTTTAGCCTTGTTTTGCCAAAAAGATTTTGCCTTGTTCTGGGTTTTAGGTTTATTCCAGAACTCCTCTCGGCATCTAGAGGACAATAAACATCTGCCGCCACAAAATGGCGTTGAAAGATCTACGATAAAAAGGATTAGACTTCCTTCTTTGCGGAAGCCTGGTAGACCTGACCCCTGTGGCTCTCTTCACAACATCATCCAAATGTTACCCATAAAGGGAAGTGCCACCAGTCTTCTTGGAAGTCATGTCGGTCAACCATTGCTTAAAGTGGACCAACACCCAGGGGTGATCGGCCCGGGAATCTATAAGATTCCCGGGCCGATCACCTCCCTCACCGCGGGACATCGGGATGTCTTGCGGGGTGTAACCCACCCAAAACCCCAAAAAGACCTTACCTTATCGGCAGCGGTTGCGCGCCCCCTCTAGACGTGCGCGCGCCTGCGCCGGCCGTTTGTGAATGGCCGGCGCGGGCGCTCGCCCTGTAGGAGTGACGTGCTGGAGGCGGCGGTCTTGGACGTCGCTGTCACCCGCTTGGACGTCGGCGGGAATTGGACGGCGTGGTCACGTGGGAGCGTGGTGAGTTTTTGGGGCTTTCTGGGGGGTTTCACACAGCGGGGCACCCCCGAAGTGGACCAAAACCCAGGATAGTCAAAATCCTGGGTGTTGGTCCACTTTAAGCAGTCGGAATCTCCTCTGAGCCACAAACCGGTCTAATCCCTTGGCATTTAGTCTAACAATATCATTCATAGCAGAGATGACATATTTGTAGACTTCCATGCTGGACTTAATCAACCAAGAGCATGAATTACAGACGTGACCAGCCCAAAACTCAACTGTTTTAACCACTTCTTGTCTGCCATGGTTGCAGTGTAGGCTGGCAGTAAGGCCAATCCTATAATGGAAAAAGCATCCCTGGATACCTGATTCAGGTGCTTATCCACCGGGTCTTTTATGGAAGCACTCTCGGAAGTAGGGATAAGTGTTGCTAAAAAATCCTGAAACAGGATCGTGAGGAAACCACCAAATCTTAATTAGATTTGTAGGAAAAGGATACTTAGTATCCAGGAATCTATGAATGGTGGGAGCTTATCAGGTTTTTCCCACTCTTTCTGGATAAGCTTAGTAAAATGAGATTGCTCAGGGAAGAGCTGCCTTTATTTTTCAGATCTGTAAGGATCCCCCGTGGGATGCCCAAAACCTCTAGAATAGAGGAAGTCAGGTTATATTAGACCCCTGTCCCGAAGAAGCACCCCAATTACTCTCTCCACCACTGGATGAGAGCTCCCCTTCTGAAGAAACTTCCTGAGATTCTAGTGATTACTTCGAGACCCTAGGGGTGGACCACAACCTAATATCCCTTATCCACAATATCTAAAAACAAAAAAACAGATAGCATAAAAAAAAAATCCCCTAAAAACTGAAAAATAAGTAAAAAGATCCTACCAGACACAGGGACCAGAGAAGCGTCCCCTGCACTCCTGTTCTCGTCTAGAAGCGAGACCGAGCCCCAGACCTGCCCCTTGACCAATGGCAGTGCCTAATGAAAACTGGCCTGAAACTTCAAATACTGAACTGCTCCCTCCCCTTTCTAGATTTGCCAAAAATAAATTAGGAGTGCCTTGCTCTCTCCCACTTCCCAAAAGTGGAAGAAACAGGCAAAGGGGAAATCTCTTCCTAATGGTCCACCCTGCAGGTCACCAGTCAAAACCTGCAGCTGGATGTCCCTTTAGGTGGGGACTACCAGCCCTTAGGGGTCCCCTTCACAAAAACTGAAGTGACATCCTGTAGCACCCACAGTACCCTGGCACCTACCCTTAATTTTAATGAAACTGGATGGTGGAGAGCAGCTGGAAGTATATATAGGCCAAGATAAACCACAGCTTTTATCCTGCAGTCCTGCCCTTCGGATGAGATTTAACCCATTTGTATGTGATTCCGGGGGCGCCCTGGAGTGGAAAATGAGAGAAATGGTGACATCCTGTTGTTTTAGGGCTGATTCCCAGTTTAGTCGCCGCTTCTAACTAACAGTTACTTTAGGTGCACGCCTCCACCTCCAGCTTCCACTGCAGTGCGGTCATCAGCACTGCGCAGAAGCGAAATGAGGGGATGCACTGTCTGTTGGGAGACAAGACGGGCTGCCCTATGGAGGTCGGCTGGTATCCGAGGGACACAGAAGATAAATGCCCAAGCAAGGCGAGTAAAAAATGCCAAAATAAAAACTGTGGGGGGGGGGTGACATCAGGCTCGTGAATTTTCCTGGCCCTCTCTATTGGGTCTTGGTCCACTTTATGGAGGCAATATCTAACCATTAAAGGGGTAAGTCCATGGCATTTTATCGAAAATATATATTTTTGTGTGCCAGAATGATGTCCTCAATGTGCTGAGCTGATGTAGTATTTTTGTTATTTTATATTTTTGTTGGCAAATGTGTGATTTATGGATCACTTCTCTCTTGTAGATCTTGCTGTACAGACCTAGGACATCAGGTAGTGAAAACTGCTTTCATAAAACACAGATCTGCCAACATAAGAGAAAAATAATACAATCCTTGCGGACATCTTTTTGGTACCAAAAAAAAAAAAAAATGACTTTCAAAATGAATGCAGGGCCACAGCAACAGGCGTCCTAGCTACATTTTTAAAGCATGCAAGTATGTGATACACATTATACAGGACAAAATAACACTGTTGAACACAATAGGGAAGATGGGAGTAACAACTGAGAACATTTCTTCATGTGAAACACCCACACTAAACTCCTAGCTTGTTAAATGCGTGGGATAAAAATGGAGAAAAGGTTAGTTTACCTCTATCAAATTTTCGGCCTTCAGGGTCAATGTCTTTTACATCGAAGATATCTTCAAACAGAATTCCAGCCATGACACCTAGCAAACTGTGTAATAGAAAGCAGTGAGACTAGGGCAACAATAGGGCAGAGGAAGAACAAGCTTGTTGATGTTAGTGTTTTTTCCCAATTTTGTTAAAGTGGACCAACACCCTCCCATGATCAGACCCCTGACTGCGGGGCACCCTGATCGGGGGTGCCCCGCTGTGTAAAACCCCCCAGAAACCCCTAAATTCCTACCTGCTCCTCGTTCCAGCGCGGGCCGCTGCCGCCCCCCGCGCGTCCCTCTAGCAGGACGCGCACCCACGCCAGACGTTAGTGAATAAGAGTGACGCGCGAAGTGGACCAAAACCCAGGATAGTCAAAATCCTGGGTGTTGGTCCACTTTAAAGGGGTTGTCCAGGAAAACGAAAAAACAATACAAAAATCACTTACCTGCCAACCTGCAACCTCAATCCCTCGTAGTTACATGGGATGAGCCAGCCAAGCTGGTGGGCAGACTGCTGCTGATAGCACATGAGCAGTGGAGCCTCATGTGATGTAACCCCTGCAGCCAATCAATGAGGATGCATACAAAAGCCGTCAGTGCTGAAAATGGACTGCAGGAATCACTGGGATCAAACCCACAAGCTGGCAAGTTTCTCTTTTAGAGCCTGGACAGTCCATTTAATTCTAAATCCCCGTGCCCTATTTTAATGCCTTCGGATATTGATGCCCCTGACCCACACTCCTCTTTTCACTCACTTTTTTTTGTATGTATTGGAAATGTTGTCAATTTACAGGGGTTGCTACTGTTAAGTATTGGTGTGGCTAGATCACTTGTCACTTGGGGTCTTCTTTAAGGATTGTTTTTTTTTTTGTTTTCCCTGTGGTAGTAGTATACCCCTTTATCTGCACCCTGTATCATCTGTCCCTCTAATGATTTATTGTCAGAATGGAGTGATCAGCTTAGAGGAAATTTGATCGATCCTTGGGTCCCCCTTATTGGAGAAATTTGTGATCTTCTCTGAATGGATCACCTGCATGATTTCATAGACTTGTCTCCTGAGTGATATCAGTAGTTTAGAAGACATTATTTCTGTTATTTGCTCATTGCAGATCTTTAAAGTGGACCAAAAGCCAGCTGGATCAATCCATTCCCTCCCCGCGGGGCATCCAAAATCAGGATGCCCCGTTGTGTGAAACCCCCCCAGGTCGCCTGCAACACTTACCTTAATCCCGGTCCTAAGGCGCATGCGCTGGCCGCATACCTGCTATCCCTCTAGCAGGGAGCGTGCCATTCACAAATGGTTGGCGCGGGCGCGCTCCCTGTTAGAGGGAAGACTGAGATGCGGTCGCCAGCACGCTCGGAACCGCTAAGATGTCGGGTTAGACGTCCATAGCTCAGCGGCTCCGAGTGCGCTGATTGGACGAGCTGCCGCGCATGCGCAGTAGGACCGGGATGAGGTGAGTCAACACGCGATTTCTGGGGGGTTTCACACAGCGGGGGAGTGGACCAAAACCCAGGATAGCCAAAATCCTGGGTTTTAGTCCACTTTAAACACCATACTATTTGTATTAAGCTACATGGGCTCTTATGATTTATATTGTTTTGCTGGATCCATTTATAGCAACAAGTTTCTCTTGCCAGTCATTGTGTCTATAAGCTTGTTTATATTTAGTTTTTGCCAATTATCATCATTATACTCTGTGAGGGGCTTTATTACATCTTGGTTGTCGCATACACCTACTCTTTTTTCTGGAGACTAGATAATTTTGTGTTCATGCATTATGGCGCTGCCTCTTGATCTGGTGATGTTGCTTTAGGTTTATGTCTGTCTCTCTATTGGTTGGCACTTCTTTAATTTGTGCTGGGTGCTGCACTTCTGTGTCCCAGCCATTATTCTCTATGGGTATCTTAGCTGTACACATCCAGCCAGCTTGTAAGGGAAAGTGCAGCACCCAGCTTCAGATAAAGAAGTGGTGGGGAGAAATCATTGCACACTACAATAAAGCATTTCTGCCATTGGAGGAGGTGCGGCTGCTGCAAGGATGTGCCCCTGCCAGACGAAGCTCTGATAGTCTCTCTGATGCAGGGCTTACTGACAGCTGAGATTGTCAGTGAGAGTGTAGGTCCGCTTAACTTGCGTAAAGGCACTTCTGATGGCTGTTTGATTTACTAGTGCGCAGCCCATAAAACCAGAGAAGTGCTCGAGGCAGGGGCCATACACGCTCTGGTGACCAATAGGTATAAGATGTTAGCTCATAGAGTTCTTGCAGTCCTCCTCTACAGTGAGGTCACCGTCCGCAGCTCTCCCTTATTGTATGAGATATATATATATATATATATATATATATATATATATATATATATAATAAATCATATCAAGCGCGCCACCTACCAGTATGTAAATACTCGGCTCCCTCTCCCGAGAAGTCTTCTCTCAGCACGCTTCTCGCAGTACTTCCGCTTCCGGGGCTCGTCACGTTATCCAGTGTGCGCGTGTGTGTGACTAGCAGTCTGCAGCGCCCCCTAGAGTCTAGCCGCAGCCGTGCACTCTCACTCGTAAGAGAAGCTAGCCACGTGCAGTGTAGTCAGGAAAGTGTACCAGCATGGCGGGATAACACCTGACAATATCAGGAGCCTCCTAATTCACCAGCTGCACCTGCTCTCTGTATTGTAGCACTGTACAAACCCCAGTATTTGTGCTATGGATAGAGTGAGGAAGGGTTAGATATTTTTTGTGTACTGTAGTAAGCAAGCAGAAGGTAGAAAAAAGTCCATGGTGGGTATTTGGCATGGGTGTAGATAGCATAGAGGAAAAGGGGGGCAGCTGCTACCGGGCCTGTGACACAGGGGGCAATGTGCCCTTCCCCACCATGCTGCACCTGTGGTGTGTGGTTTGTTTTATGTCTGGGTGCCATTGCAGTATACTAGCAGCTGGGGGGACACCACACCATGCTGACAGCACTCCAACACTGCATACAGATGTGGCATCTTCTAAAGTGGTCCGCTTTCTGCAATGTGTGCGATGGAGAGATGACTCCCATATTACTATTTCTGTGCAAGTTTTAAAACTCCCAGTATGAGCCTCATTACCATTAGCGCTGCTGCCTCTGTGATGCGACAGCACTCTGGTTAATAAATGGACCACACCAGCCCTAGTCTGCAGAATAAGTAAGAATAGTATATCTCTTCCTTTTGGGGGCCCACTGGTTTCAGCATGGCAGAGGGAGCCAATCAGTGCACCCGTTCTTGCCTGAGTCTGCAGAGTGGAAGTGACAGGAAGGTGAATGTAAAGGGGGGACCCTTGGGGGGGATACACACAGTGGGGCATCACAATTCGGGATGCTGCCGCATAGAGGAAAAACACCCCAAAAGGTCAAAATTGGATGTGTTCTGCTTTAACTTCCAATGAAAAGATCTCGGTTCCAATAGCATTCAGTTAATCCAAATCATGCTTAGTTAATCTGCAGTTAACTCTTTGTTCACAGTTCACCATATAGAATAGCAATACAGGGCCTTGGTCAACCCACTCGGATGGGGCTGCGTTCAGCTTTAAGGCAAGGGATCACACAGGACAATATTTACTAAAGGAAACATTTTCCACTTTAGGGCTAGGGATTACTTAGGTTCACTGCTGACAGTAGAATGTCTAGGGACAATGTACCCAACCAGGTTCTCTCCTCTCACGGGGCTAAAAGGCGACACCTTACCAAATCACAGGCACTTCTCGCAGGCCTTGTACTCTCTCGATACTAGGTGGCTCCAAGTATCCACGCCTTGGGGCTTCCCACTCTTCAGACCAAGTCCTCTCCAGGCTTCCCGAAACCCTTGTACGCTGAAGCAGTATGTCCTTCTGCATTGAGTTCGCTGTTCCCGCCACTCCATAGACTGGCATGAAACTGGGCTTTTAAGGGGCCTTTTAACCTACCATGGGCCCCACCCTGTATACCCCACAAGATATATAGAGAGAGACTCCACCCACCTTTTATTTTCAGGGCTAATCTCCACCCACTTCTCTCTAGTCTAAAGTCTAACTCCTCCCACTGTTCTTTTCTTAAGGGCAACCCCACCCCCCCTCTCTGCTTAAATACTAACTCCACCTACTTACCTACCAAATATAAGATAATTACGCCCACTTGTTGCCATTTTATAGTGTACTTCCTCCTATCCCCTCTCTCCCACCAATCATAATGGAGGACAGCGGCAGAGATGGGAGGAGGTTGCTTGCCGGAGTGAAAACCACCACGCAAAGCCATCCACCTCCTAATGCAGACCTGGATCCTCGGAGGGGCATCCCAAACTGGGAAGGAGTACAGCATCCAGCCGGACACTGCCCAAGCCCTACAGGCACAATGAAGGACCCACAGCATCAGACCAAAAGGGCCAGCCCCGCCAACCCACCAAGGATCAGGGCCCCCGGGATTAGAATAAAGGCTGCACATCCTCAGCCAAGCACACTTCTAGGGCTGATAACCTCCTAAGCCCTCTCCTACTAATCCTTCCTGCTCTCCCTACATAGGTCCCGGATGGATCCACCAAGTCTGTCCGAGGATGCTTCATATGATGCCCTCACCAGCATATTTAATTGGCTAATGGTTGGCGCAGCTCCCCAGCTACTCAAGGCTCAGGATGACCGGGGCTTCTGTGCATGCAACACAAGGTACTGCAGTTAACAGGTTGCTACTGGAAAAGTCAGGACGTTTAGGCAGATTTTCTGGGGATGCGGCCCTGTTTGATGCAAAGAGTGACTGTGCACTAGGAGGTTTATGTATGTGCTGTTTGTATTTATTCCAGATATGGTGACAGTGCATGTAGGCTGTTAGTGGGTGTATGTATGCCTGCCCATCCTCAACATGCATGCATGTGCATTTTTTTCCGTTTTAATTTTAAAAACGTATACAGGTCAGAAACATTATGTAGGTCTTACAGTAACATCCAAAAAAGGAAAGAAGATTATTGGCCATCACGACGTAAGTATGGCCATATAATATCGTCTTTTTATTATTTACAAAGCTTCCAAAAACATTTATGAACATCAATATCTAATTGGGCAACACCATGGATACTCTATTCCACAGGAGAAAAAAGTATAAATGAATGAAAAGCAAAACACACCCATCCAAAAAAGAGAAAAAACAGAAATGAGAGAAAGAAGAGAGAAAATTGAGATAGAAAATGAAAAAAATAGAGAAAAAAATAAATCCTGCATTTAAAACCTGCATTGTAAAAAAAGCCATCCATTATCCCTGAACGTCAAGAGCAGATAAGTCAAAGGATAAAGAGATATACAGGGAGGCCCAGAGTGCCCAAAGTTTATTGATAGAGATTTTACTCACCAACAAGGCTGTTTAATATAAACCCAATGTCAATAATATGACAGCAAGCAGCTTACCGGATACATGTCCCATGTGCCTCTCCTACATTTCCTACAGTGCCACGTAAAAGCCATAGCGGGGCTCCAAAGTTTGCCCTCCTTTAAATTTCATGCCTTCAGTACCATGCAAAAGAAGTAGTCCAACAGCCACTCTGTCCCTTGGTGTTCTGTGTGAGCAAGCCTGGCAAGCTACAATGGTCCCACGGCTTACTCTAACTACAGCATAGCATGCTCAGGAGTCATGAACCTGAGCATGACAGGCACTTCCCAGTTCAGCCACAACCCAGAAATCGAAGTGAAGAAAACAGCTTTGCTTAGAATACATATAAACAGGTATTTTGAGATGGCTAATTTTACTGTTCTCAAGAGGGATAAGGGGCAAGGATATTAGTGTGTGTCTGGACATGGATTTTAACCATCATGTGACAATTGCTTTTTCCTTTTTAACTTGTAAAGGGACATGCAAAAAGAGGTATAACTTTGGGTCATAAATGTATCTGTATATACATGTGAATACACAGCCATGTAACACTCAGAACAGAACCTCCTTAAAACGGACCAAAACCCACATTTATTAGCATCCCCTGAACTGCTTCCCTCTTTGGCATTTGGCGCTGCTTCTGCTTCACTATGCTGCCAGCTAATGCTGCCTGTTTCATCCAGAATCCCGGCTTTCTCTAGTTTATTGGCACTGTTGTCTGTGGCAGTGATGTCATTGCTGCATCTAGGCAATGACCGATCGTTGACAACTCACGGAGAGAGACAACAAAAGAAAAAAAAGTGTTCCAGGACCATTTGCTAGGCAAAAAATAATTTCTTGTTTGACACCTTAAAGCGGACCTTCACTCTGAATAAGAGTCTATCTTATATGTTTCCCACACCCTGTACATACAGATTGTCCACATTAAAAATCATCCAACCTGCATCTACTGCATGTTATGAGCCTTTAAACATCCAAGATGGCGGCTTATGGAAGCCGCCATCTTATCAGGCAGCCTGCAAACAGGAAGTGCCTCCTGACTGTGCTGCTCTGCATTCTGGGACTGCTGACCGTTACCTGACTCCAGCTCTGCTCTGTCTGAGCAAAGCACAGCTATAACCCGCCCCCCTGTACCTTATCCCACTCTCCTCTCCTCAGTAAGTGTGATGCTTCTGAGTCAAGATGGCGGCGCCCGTATCCTAAATTCCTGAACAGAGTTGCAGCCCAGTGGGGGAAAGAATAATAAGTTAGTGACTAAAAACGTAAAATATATTAATTTTAGATGCTGGGGCTTTTCATTAAATCACGCTGAAGGTCCGGTTTAAGAAGGGAGAGAGAATCGGCAGGGGCTTTGGCCAAATTTATTTAGCAAGTTTTTTTAAATGAAACAAACCCAGATTTTCACTTGGGATTTGTTTCTCTTGCCTGTGGCATCCTGACTGTCTACACCAGTCATTCATAAATAAAGTATATAGTGGGGGATGTGGTGTGTGATCACTGGTAAGTTGAGTGTACCGGACAATTCACTGGGATACACACAACAGGGCATCCCAATTCAGGAAGGGCCCATAAAGAGGGAGCGCACTGGCCCTAACGCCTTATTGACTCTGGAGAGGTAGTTGTTTCTCTTTAAACATGCCCCTCAGCATGATTTAATGAAAGCCCAAACTCTTAAAAAACTATTCCACAGCATCTAAAATTAATATATTTTCCCTGTTCCCTGTCACTTACTTATTATTCTTTCCTCCACTGGGCTACAACTCTGTTCAGGACTCTAGGATACGGTGTTACGTTCAAGTCACTAAGCGGACTTGGTCTGGCTTCTGTTGTCCGATTCCCAATTACTATATTCTAAGAGAAATCAATACACGCGACAAGGTGTGTAGCAAAACCTCAGAGAAACACTGAGCAGGGGGAGCTTCTGACCCCTTTTTTATTGAAAACTTTCATAGAGCATGCGCAGAACAGACAATTACCTAAGTTAAAAATAATGAGAACAGAAAATTTATGACCATGTACAAGGTTGAGTTCAGGGAGTATTTTATAGTTTTCTCAGTTCCCAGAGCCCCCCATGCGAAGCAGCACATTCCTTAGATAAGGAATAAGGGATAAGGAGAAGCCTTGCAAAAGCAATTACAGAAAAGTCCAGCGTTAAAGCGTTACTCTAACATACAGAAAATAAACCATAGTCTTTCAGAACTATGTTTCTTAAATCTGGATCTTCTCATTTCCCCCCTTTGACATCTCCATCTGTCTTTCCTTTGACTGTGTCCACTTCGGAAGGTTTATAGCCAGTTCAGTCACTCAGGTACTATCCCAGGCCGGCGAATTGCCTAGGGGAACACAGGTCTTCTCCAACTGGTTCCATCCCCCAAGTACTTGAACAGCATCCTTCCAAAGAAGAGTCTCGAATTTTGACAGATGATATGTCAATTCTAAAGGAAAGAAACATAGTTACTCATTTAGAAAGCGCATTATCTGCAATAAGATACGTTTATGTGTTACTTTAGGTGTCTTGATCCTGGCTACAAGGCAAAGAGCTAGTTTTACTAGAACATAAATCATTATGCCCAGAAGGCACAATTCCAAAATATTAATCA
Organism: Gastrophryne carolinensis; assembly: GCA_027917425.1. Lineage (NCBI taxonomy): Eukaryota > Metazoa > Chordata > Amphibia > Anura > Microhylidae > Gastrophryne > Gastrophryne carolinensis. Next base: position 212,315,239 of record CM051237.1, on the reverse strand, counting down.
AGATATTCTTGATCCATTGTAGTGGACCACTCCAGTTTCCCCAATCTCCAAAAGGAGACCAGTCTTTTGCAAATGTCCTGATTTTACTCTTTAAACTCTCTCTCTCCTTAAACTCTTTGAACTTCTTCTCTATGACCTTTTATTACTTCATAATAATCAGGTATCTCTAATGAGGTATTATGTATCCAAGTACAGCACTCGTAATCCTCTGTCATTTCACAAAGTTATTTAACAAACTCTCTTTACAAGTAGATGCTCCTATATGGGTGTGGTTTTTATTTCCTAATAAGAAGCACCAATCTGGTCTATATGCTCTTCCCGTTAAATGGTAATTTATCTCATTAGCAGAACTATTGACTCTCTCATACTGTAATTGAATAGGGATGGCTACGAGGGGTACCCGGGAAGACGAAGGATGTAACTTACTACATATGCAACATTTGTCAAAACCAGTTTGTCTAGCAAAAGAGTATTTATACTTTAGCAAAAGTAACTTTTGATGATGAGTGCCTATCTCCCTTCTATTTCTTATAGGTGCAGGGGATGAAATATTGAGGCAGAAAGCCATTATCATTGTTAAGAGGAAATATTTAATTTTCCCTCTGGACCTGTAACCTTTTTACAATGACTTGCGTGTATCCAAGTGGATTTTCCTTCAAGTTTCACTGAAGTAGGCGTTGTCAAAAGAACTTGAAAGGGTCCTTCAAACCTTGATTCCAAAGATTTTCTAGAATGTTTCTTTACATAGACAAAGTCTCCTGGTTGGAGATTATGAGTTCCTGTTATCTGGTCGGGGTCTGGAAGAGAATCAAAAACACTTTTGTGCAGTTTAGTGAGATGTTTCTGCAACTGTATCACATAATCAGTCAATTCATCACATTTTAGGGCAAGATGTTGTGGAAAGTACAACCCAGTTCTGGGAGCACTTCCAAACAAAATTTCATAAGGTGACAACCCTGTTTTCTTTGTAGGGGGGCATCTTATTGAAAATAACACAATTGGTAAACAATCTATCCATGGTTTACCTAATTCCTTCATAGTTTTCTGTAACTTCAGTTTAATGGTGCCATTCAGTCTCTCCACACTCCCAGAACTCTGTGGGTGATAGGGTGTATGGAAGGACTGTTGGACACCTAGCATTTGCATCACGTTTTGCATTATTTCACCTGTAAAGTGCGAGCCACGGTCTGACTCTCTAGGGTCTCGAAGAGACCAAAACGTGGTATTAATTCTGTGATTAATTTCTTAGCCGTGGTTTTAGCTGTTGCTGATTTTACTGGGTAAGCTTCTGGCCACCCCGAAAACAAGTCAATACACACAAGTACATACTCAAAGGGTCCACTCTTAGGGAGTTGGATGTAATCAATTTGAAGCCTTTGAAATGGATAGAGAGACCTAGGTTGATGTCTTACCGGTGTCTTAACAACCTGTCCTGGGTTCTCCGTCAAACAGATAGAGCATGCTGCACAGTATTGTCGTGCCATGCTACTAAAGCCTGGAGCATACCAAGTCTGATTGGTACTCCTTACCATAGAGTTTGCACTCTGATGTGTAGGCAGGTGTGATACCTGTGCCTGTTCTGGGTATAGGAAGCTAGGCAAGCACAATCGGCTTCCTTTGACCCATAATCCATCATTTTGCTGGGCTCCTGCTCTGAGCCATTTTTCCTTTTCCTCAGGCATTACCTTGTCCTGAAGATTTTTCATTAGTTCCATACTTACCGCCGATTCCTGGGTAAGATTTACACTTACACTCTCTATCTTCTTCAAAGCTGCTTGTTTAGCTGCTAAGTCAGCTTTTTCATTACCTTTAGCCTCTTTGGTTGTTTGTTTTGTGTGGGCCGCTACTTTTACTATAGCCACCTACTTGACATTGTTCAGGTTGGTCAGAATTTTTTTAACTAAATCAGCATGTCAAATAGGGGTACCTGCAACTGTTAAGAAGCCCCTTGCTTTCCACAGGTGGGCGTAATCGTGGGCAATACCCCAAGAATAGGCGGAGTCTGTCCAGATCGTGCCCTGTGGTGTCTTTTAGCAGCATTAATGCCCTAGAGAGGGCTGTAAGTTCTGCTTCCTGAGCAGACATATGAGGTGGTAATGGTTCAGCTTCTACAACTTCATGTTCAGTTACTATTGCATAACCTGTATGAAACTGTCCTTTTTCATCAGCATATCTGCTGCCATCTACAAAAAATTCAAATTCTGGGTTTTCTAAAGGTGTATCATGCACATGTGGTAAACCCATTGTCTCTTGCTTCATAAGTTCAATGCAGTCATGTGTGTCTTCAGTATATTCAAATTCTAAAAAATTCTCAAAATCTTCACTATTACTCCCCCCTTACTGATAGCTGCAAGATGAGTGGACAGTGTAGCCAGGCAGTGGGAAAAGCAAGCAGGATGCTCGGCTGCATAGCTCGAGGCATCACCAGTAGGAAGAGGGAGGTTGTGATGCCGCTGTATAGAGCCCTGGTAAGGCCACAGCTAGAATACTGTGTGCAGTTCTGGAGACCTTACCTGCAAAAAGACATTATTCAAATAGAACGTGTCCAAAGGCGGGCAACGAAAATGGTGGAAGGACTTAAACTTAAAACTTATCAGGAGAGACTTAAAGAACTTAATTTGTACAGTCTGGAGGAAAGAAGGGAGAGGGGGGACATGATTGAGACCTTTAAATATGTGAAAGGATTGAATAAGGTTCAGGAGGGAAGTGTTTTTAAGAAGAAACTTAACGATAGAACAAGGGGGCACAACCTGAAGCTAGTCGGGGGGAAGATCAGGAGCAATGTTAGAAAATATTATTTTACAGAAAGAGTAGTAGGTGCTTGGAACAAACTTCCAGCAGAGGCAGTTGAAACATCAACAGTCACTGAATTTAAACATGCCTGGGATAAGCACACATCTATCCTAAGATAAAGAGTACATACAGTATACACATAAGGGCAGACTAGATGGACCGTATGGTCTCCTTCTGCCGTCAACCTTCTATGTTTCTATGTTTCTATGTTTCTTCAGAATCTGAAGAAATTGGTAACAAAGTCGCCAGATTCAGAGAAGTACATCTTTGAAACTTAATTGTTGGGGATAGTAAAAGGGTACACTGCAGCTTAAGCTGTCTAGCCATTGACAGGTGTTTGGGATTAACTTGTGATAATATCCCATGAATGTCGTGATTGGTAGACACAGCTAATTCATTATCAAGTACAATTTCAGAAGCTTTGTCTACCAATAGAGAAACTACTGCTACACGAATAATAAGCAATAGGTCTTTGTTTTGTGCCATGTGCCTGCCTTAAAACTCCTGTAGCGTGTCCTTGTATTTCAGTAGCCATAAGTGTAAATGGCTGAGAATAATCAGGAAGACCTAAAGCTGGTGCTTGTGTGACTGCAAGTTTAAGTTGTTCAAAAGCATCTCTTGCTTCTGGTGTTAGGCAAAAAAAAAAAAAGTGTGACTTTGACACAATCATACAGTGGTTGCATAAGTGAACTGGCATGCATAATCCACTGTCTACAGTAAGAGATGAGTCCTAGAAACGCTCTTAACTGTTTATGTGTCTTAGGAGGTGACATGTTCTTGACTATTTCCACTCTGTCTTTAGTAAGGTGTCTAGTGCCTTGTGAAATGCAGTGACCTAGAAAGGTAACTTGTGTTTGGCAGAATTGTAGCTTTTCTTTGCTAGCCTTGCAGCCATTCTCAGCCAAAAATGTAAGAAGAGACAAAGTACCCTCCTCACATGTGATTTTGTCTGGGCAGCAAAGAAGCAAAACGTCTACCTATTGTAGAAGTACACAATCTGTTGATGGTTTCCATCCTGCCAAGACTGAAAAGCGAAGAGGTGGTAACATTCAGGTGCTAAAGGAACCGAAAAGAAAGCTCCCGTTAGATCCACGCAAGAAAAAATACATGCTTGTACTCGGTATTTGAGAAAGCAATGTATGAGGGTTTGGAACCACTGGTGTCATTGGAGCCAAAATGTTATTAATGGCTCTAAGATCTTGTACCATCCTGTATTTCACAGGCTGTTCTGGTTCCAAAACCTTTTTCCTGACTGGATACAAAGGAGTATTAGCCCCTGATTGCATCTGAATCAAAGCACCCTTGGCCAAAAGCTCGTCAATTTGTTCTCCTATAGCTTGTTCTTGTGCAGCACTCAAAGGGTACTGCTTAAGCTGTGGTAGGGTAGATCCTGGTTTGATATGGACCTCTACTGGTGAGACAGGGAGAAGTCCTATATCAGACCCTGACTTAGACCATAAATGGTCAGGTACAGTTCTTAGTAAATCTTGATCATTCTCTGTAAGTACATTAGTGAGTTCAAAATCTTCAAGAGCTTGTACTTGCATACAATATTCTAAATCATCAGGATGGTCAAGCAAAGTTAGAACAACTTGACCATCTTCTTGAAAATCAATTTTTGCTTGTAACTTATCTACACCCAATAAATTGTAAGGCGCTGAATCACAGACTAAAAATTTAGAAATAAACATGTGTGGACCAAGCCTGCCCTCTAGTGGCTTAGAAATGGGCATGACTCTGGGTAGTCCATCAAAACCTGAAGCTATAGTTTGGGCTTCTGACTGCTGTTTCTTACTTAAAACTTTATTACTAATGACAGATTTAGTCGCTCCTATAGCAATCAAAAATTCAACTGTTTTGCCATCAATTTCAATCGGTATTATGGGTGTTTTGGCTGGTACTGTGAATGTTACTGCCGATAGTCAGTCTTGTTCTTTACTTTTAGATTCTGACTTATTGGGGGCTGTTCCTTGATCAGCAGCAAACTTTCTACAATTCCTCTTAATGTGACCAGGTTTGTCACAGTAGTAACATTTTAAAATTTTACTCTGAAAATTACCTTGAGATTTAGGTCTAACATCAGTGTTAACCTGGGCAACCATACGCACCTTGGGCTTGTCATGCATATCCATTTCAATACCCTGTGCTTTAGCTAACAATTGTGCCATAGTATGGTTAGTTCTCCAATCTGGGGTAGAAGCCTTTAACTTTTCCTTAATGGTTGGTTTTAAACCATCAATATAGGCTCTAACAAACAACCTTTGAACTCCAATATTTCCAACATCTAAGCCTTCATCAATATATGTTCAAGTGTTAAATAAAAAATCAGTTCTACTGTCCCCAAGTCTAACATTCTGTGGTACATGTGCTCTCATATAATCAGTAAATTGATGAAACATAGTAGGGGACATTTTCATCCTACAAAGATCTTCTCCATCCAACCAGGTGGCATTATGTGACTCCATCATTTGTACTACATACCTGCCAAACCTAGAAGGGCTAATACGGGGATCAGGTGCATTCTGCAACAAAGCCATACATTCAGCTGGAGTCCATGGCTTATAATAAGGGGTTTCTTGGTTAATAAATTGACAAACTGTCCTGCATTTTGAGCATCTGGACTCTGCCTGGTATGGGTAAACACAGGCGCAACTAATTTATAAGTGTTGCTTCTAGGAGGGGGTCCTGCAAGCATATAAGTTTTGCATCTTGGACAATGTGTGACATTTTCTGGTAAACCATAAGTCATACAGTGATGGCAAGTCCATGATTTTTCAGTAACTAAATTTACTTTTTTTCTTTCTTGTGCTAACACCATTTATTCTCTCATCTGGATCCCCTCCTTGCTGATCTGCTCCACAAACATTACATTCTTCTTGTTCTAAACCCATCCCCCTACAACCACAAACTTTACATTTCCATGTTACTTCTTCATTTACTACTTTATCCTGCTCCCTTACTTTACACTGGGTACACATTCTGTCCCAACCCTTATTTATCATTCCACAATAGCATTGCCATAAGCCGCTATCGCCATCATCTGGTCCTGGATCTGGACCATACGTACTGTTACTGGCCAATGGGGAGTCTAGGATACAACTTACTAGTTTCTTTCTTTACTGTCTTTTCATATGGGGGTGGCGGTACTGGGTTTGTTGGAACATCAGGTATGGGGTCTACTTGGGGATGAAGCAATGGTGTAGTATTCCATTGTTTCCTATGTGGACTGTACGTCCAGCCTTCCTTTTCTGCTAAACTTGAAAGTTTCAGAGCACATTCTACTTGATGATCCCATCCTTTGTCAAAAATAATTCCATGTTTCCCTTTAGCTATCTGTTCCCATTTCCCTAAATCTAATTGTCATTTATGAACTAGCTTAAATTCCTTCCAAATCTTTTTCAAATTCCTAGCGGCATCTAAGCCACACCTTTCCCTGGTGATTTCTTCTAATGTCTGCCACTTCTCTTCCTGGGGTATCTCTTTGGACTGTTCTTTTCCCACCTTCCTAGCAACCTGCCTCAGGTACCTTATTGGGGTCTAACCTCTCTGTGGGCTAGCCTTCTTTGGCTTCCTCCTAAGGAACTAGGAACTGGAGTACCTCTCTGTGGGTCTCTCCTGGTAATGTCTAGTGATCCTACACGCTAACCAAATAGCAACACATAATCCAAGACAAACAATTAGGATCACAAACAACACATCACCTATCATATGGGTAAGTGACAGTCCTAGATACACTAATTGTATCTTATTCCCATCCCAGTAATATTGTGGTTCTTAACTCAACGTAGTCAGGATCGGCTGGCATGCACCGTAAAGGCGCCGTCAAATCCGGTCAACTTGACAAACTGGCTCACGCCTAAATGAGTTATGGAACTGTACAGGGTAAAATTTTTATCTAAAACTTCTTCTGGTCACCACTTGCGTTCACCGTCACTGGGTTATAGCGGGTTTCCCCTCGCCAGTGGGATGGGGCGTCTAATGACCTTCCAAAGTTTTTAACTAGATGCCAGGCTCATAAAGTTTTTTATCACACTCTCAAAAATAACAAATTCTTAAGGGAACAGACAGACAAGACAAATACAGACAGACAAAACAAATGCAGACAACAGAAGCGCCTTAGGATTCTTAAAATGACCCTCTTTCGCAGAGGCTGGCTATGCCTATCTTACCTTAGAACGGACCCGCTGATGCCTCACAGGGGAAGAGCAGAGTATAAGAGTACATAAAAGCTGTCTCTTACCTGGCCAGGTTTTGAAGTCTGCTGTTCCGAGGTGGCATCAGTTGATGTTCCGTTCAGCGGGTGCGATACCTCTTGCGACAAAATAGAGAGTCCCTGTTCGGAGCGCCACGTAATGTTACGTTCAAGTCACTAAGCGGACTTGGTCTGGCTTCTGTTGTCCGATTCCCAATTACTATATTCTAAGAGAAATCAATACACGCGACAAGGTGTGTAGCAAAACCTCAGAGAAACACTGAGCAGGGGGAGCTTCTGACCCCTTTTTTATTGAAAACTTTCATAGTTAGAGCATGCGCAGAACAGACAATTACCTAAGTTAAAAATAATGAGAACAGAAAATTTATGACCATGTACAAGGTTGAGTTCAGGGAGTATTTTATAGTTTTCTCAGTTCCCAGAGCCCCCCATGCGAAGCAGCACATTCCTTAGATAAGGAATAAGGGATAAGGAGAAGCCTTGCAAAAGCAATTACAGAAAAGTCCAGCGTTAAAGCGTTACTCTAACATACAGAAAATAAACCATAGTCTTTCAGAACTATGTTTCTTAAATCTGGATCTTCTCAACGGGCGCCGCCATCTTGACTCAGAAGCATCACACATATTGAGGAGAGGCGAGCAGGATAAAGTACAGGGGGTGGGGTTATAGCTGGGCTTTGCATAGACAGAGCAGAGCTGGGGTCAGGTAAGGACAGCAATCCCAGAATGCAGAGCGACACAGAAGACACTTCCTGTTTGCAGGCTGCCTGTTGCTTTATGAGCCGCCATCTTGAATGTTTTAAGGCTCATAACATGCAGTAGATGCAGGTAGGATGGTTTTTAATGTGAGCAATCTGTATGTACAGGGTGTGGAAAACAAGATATGCTCATATTCAGGGTGAAGGTCCACTTTAAAGGGACATTCCAGACAAACTTTAA